>PVKA01018592.1:0-33775 GCA_004027165.1 Ctenomys sociabilis | reverse complement strand
CAATAACCCAGCATCAATCACTTAAATTGAAAGTGTAATTTAAAAATCTACCAACACAGAAAAACCAAGGTCCTGATGGATTCACAGCTGAATTATACAAAAAATTTAGAGATTTAACACCAATTCTTCTCAAACTCTTCAATGAAATTGAAAGGAAAGCAGTTCTTCTTAACTCCTTTCTGGAGGCAAGTATTACACTAATACCAAAACCAGAAAAAGACTCAACCGAAAAAAGAGAAATATATGCCCGTCTCCCTAATGAATATAGATGTAAAGATCCTCAATAAAATAATAGCAAATACACTACAACAAATCATTGAGAAAATGATACACTTTAGAACTTCAATCTCTTTCCTCTGTGGCCAGTGGGATTAATCTCAAGGAGACAGGGATGGTTCAATATACACAAATCTACAAATGTAATACACCATATCAATAGACAGAGACAAAAACAAAACCCACATGATCATCTCAATAGCTACAGAAAAAGCTTTTGACGAAGTCCAACACTTACTCATGATAAAACTCTAATGAACATTAGACCTTAATCTGATAAAAGCCATCTATGACAAACCAAAAGCCAACATCATGTGAACCAGACAAAAACAGAAAGCTTTCATTCTAAAATCAGATACAAGACAAGGATGTCCACTATCACCACTCCTATTCAACATAGTTCTGGAAACAGTGTTAGACAAGAGAGAGAAATAAAAGGAATAAGAATTGGAAAGAAACATAAAATTGTCATTATTCAAAGATGACATGATACTCTACATGGAAAAACCAAAAAAAACTCCAAGAGACTCCTAGAATAAATAAATTCAGTAGCATAACATGATATAAAGTCACCACCCAAAAATCAATAGCATTCCTGTACACAAAAACAAACTCACTGAGAGAGAAATTAGGGAAACCACACCCTTCACAATAGCATCAAAAAAAATGAAATATTTAGGAATTAATCTAATAGAGAAAGCAAAATATCTATACAATGAAAATTATAATGCTCTGAAAAGAAAGAGATTAAAGAGGATTTCAAAAATGGGAAGATATTCCTTGCTCATGGAGAGGAAGAAGCAATACTATGAAAATGGCTATACTCCCAAAACTGTTACACAGATTTATGTATTTATTTTATTCTTTTTTCCATAATTTTATTGAAGAACAAATAGCAATGAGACAGTTTCAGATCAAATTAGTAGAACAGATTCAATAATTAATACATTGCATATTGTTTTCTTAGTGGTTATTTGTTGTACAAGGTGCAGACATAATATTCTTTCTACAAGCACTATTAGAGCAGATCCCTCTATTCATTGACTTAAGAGAATGTAGCTGTATACCTATCTTTTTTAAAGATTTTTAGTACAGTTTCAATAATTAATACTTTTTACATTGTTGTCTTCCTAGTGGTTATCCATAGTACAAGAAGCAGACAGGATATCCTGTCCAAACACTATTAGTGCAAATCTTTCTTCTCATAGAATTATGCAAAAGTAGCTGCATATTTATCCTAACTGTTCTGTATATACAAATACAGAATGGTCCTTCCTTTGTATTCCCTTTTTTGTTATACAGATTTAATGCAATTCTGATCAAAATATCATCAACATACATTACAGATCTAGAGAAAACAGTCCAAAAACTCGTTTAGAACCAAGAAAATGAACTAAAATAGCAAAGATAATCCTGGCCAACAAAGTCAAGGCAAGAGGCATTACAAGCCCTGATTTCAAATTATACTACAAAGCTACTGCAAAAAAAAAAAAAATAAATAAAATAAAAATCAGCATGGTACTGACAAAAAAAAAAAAAAAAAAAAACCAAAAAAACAAAAAAAAAAAAAAAAAAAAAAAAAAAAAAAAAAAAAAAAAAAAAAAAAAAAAATCAGCATGGTACTGAAAAAAAAAAAAAAAAAAACAGTCCTAAGGATCAATGGAACAGATTAAAAGATGCAGACACAACTACAAACAAACATTGGCCACCTTATCTTTGACATAGAGGACAAATAGTTTCACTCAAAGAAAGATAGCCTCTTTAACAAATGGTGCTCAAAAAACTGCCTTTCCACATGTAGAAGATCCACATTAGACCCACATCTATCACCATGCACTGAACTACAGTCAAAACAGATCAAAAATCTAAACATTAAAACAGCAACACTAAGTCTACTAGAAAAGAAAGTACGTAGATTTCTTCCTTTTTTTTTTTTCTTCGCAAAACCAGGGATTGAACTCAGGCCCTAGTGCTTGCCAAAAAAGCACTCATTCCACTGAGCCATCTCCCTGGCCCCTACAGCTCAGCATATTAATATGGCTTTACTTTTTATACCTTGTATTTATACTTTTCTGCTGGATAGTTAAGACCAAGATAAAGCAATACCTATATAACAAAAAAATGTAACTTTTGTATCTGACAAGGTCAGTCAATATATGCTGAGCTGTAAAAGGCTCAAGTCAACAGCTTCTAACATTGCCAATTCCATGGATAACCCACTACTATCATGGACTATTGGACTATATTGGATTATCTTGCTGAATTCATACACCTACAATATTTGAGTGGCAATACAATACCCATCTCTGACAAAACTAAACCAAAAAGGGGTATATAAATGAAGGTCCATTTTGTAGTGAAAAGAAATATATATATATATATATATATGTATATATATATTAGGATAGATATACAGCTATTTGCTCTTAATTCAATGAATAGAAAGATTTATACTAATAGTTGTTTAGACAAGATATCATGTCTGCATATTGTATTCTAAATAACTTATGAAGAAAACAATATGCAATGTATTAATTATTGTAACTGGCCTACTAATCTGTTTTGAAACTGTCTCATTACTATTTCTTTCTCAATAAAATTAATAAAAAATCAGGCCCCCAAAATTTAAAAACCCAATCCAAAAATGGGCATCTGAAATGAATATATACTTCACATATAAAGAAATGCAAATGACAAATAAATATATGAAAAAATGTTCAATATCATTGGTCCTTCAAGTGATGCAAATTAAAATCTTAAGAGTCCATCTTATCTCAGAAAAAAAATGGCTATCATCAAGAAATCAACCAATCATAAATGCTGGCGGGGATGTGACAAAAAGAAACCCTTCTCCATTGTTGTTGGGAGTGTAGACTGGTACAACCACTATGGCAATCAGTGTGGAGATTCCTCAAAAAACTAGGAATAGAACTTCAAATTCAATAGAAGTCCCATTGAATCCAGCTATTCCCCTTCTGGATATTTTTCCAGAAGAATTGAAAGCATCATACCACCGTGATACAAAAACATCATACCATAGTGATATATGTGCACCCATGTTTATAGCAGCACAGTTTGTCATAGCTAAATCTTTGAAACAACCCAAATTTCCATCAACTGAAAAATGGTTAAAATATATGGTGTTTTTATACAGTGGAATATTACTCATCTATAAAGAAAGATAAACTTGAAGGCTTTTTAGGTAAGTGAATGCAACTAGAGGCTATACTCAAAAGTGAAATAAATCAGATCCACTTGTGTAAATATCCTATTGTCTCCTTAGTGTAAGAACCTGAAAGAGTAAATAAAATCTGAAAGGTACAATAAATTTGTAGTAAAAGGAAAAGAAACTGCTCAAAAGGAATGAGCAAATGGGATGAGGAGAAGGAGATAAGGAAAAAAAGGAAGGGGAAAAAAATCATGTTTGTAATATGCACAAGACAGCTAAGATTATTGTACCACAGATTTCTATTGTTTTTTTGAAGGTAGCTGTTTATGCTTAAAATTTTTATTTTAACCAACTTTATATCTGCTAATCTGAATAACTACATTGAAAACAATTTGCAATATAATAACCATTGTTGACTCCCTATCATCTCAGGGTTTTTTTTAATTGTATATCATTTATAATGTTTGATCTATTATTTTTCTATTCTATTAAAAACTAAGAAAATAAATGTCACTGTATATTATATTAGATATATGATATATTAATATATAGTGATAACTGAAAATATGAGGGGTATCATCACAATTGGTGAATAGATTTTGGACATATGAAGAAAACCCTCTCTTAAATAAAAGTAAATAAACAGTAAAGCCAATGAGAAGTGACAGTTAGTGGGTGATTTGCAACAGCCTGCAGATTACGCAAAGCCAACTGTGGAAAATGCTTGGAGGGTGTACAGATGCACCACGCTCCCAATTTACTGGATACACCAGTGTTCTCTGAGGGGTGTTCTGAGGTCTTCTTTCAGAGATCAAGTGTTTCCAGCAAACAGGCTCCCTAGGGCTGAGTGCCCAGGCTCAGCCGGCTGTGTGGCATCTACTTAACAGCAGAGGTCGTGAGGGTAAGGAGACAGCACTGAAAAGGCATGAAAACGGGATTCTACCAAGTGGTCTGCAAACTCACAGGACTTCAGAGCTGGGCATGGGAATGCATGCCTGCAATCCCAGATTTGGGAAGTTGAGACTGAAGGATCACCGTGAATTTGAGGTCAGCTTGGATTACATGGTGAATTCAAGACCAGCCTGATTTACATACATAGCAAGACTTTGTCTGAGAGGCAGAGCGAGACAGACATTTCCTGCTCTCTCTCCCTCTCCCTCTCCTGCTCCCTGTCTCTCACTGATCAGATGGAGACTGCTGCAGGGATGTGTCACTGTGCATCAGCCAACTCACCATCTGGCCCAGCTGACTGAACTACAGGTTTTCATTATCTCTCCCAACCCAGTTGCCATCGATACCTGAAAGGTGCACTTCCTTATATTTCATTAAATAGACTCTCGAGCCGTCAACATGCTGGCAAAAAACAGATGCATTCTGCACAAATAATGAAAAGCTATAAATAATACAGAACAGTTAATTTTATCCCTGTAAGCAGTGTTCACTGTTATCCGCAGCGCATTTCACATGATGAGCTAGACTTTTCCTTTGCCCCAGATTATTTCTAGGCCACCTGCCTCTGCCAACATTCAGTGTGCCAGCCAAAACGTAAAGCATCTTACACTTACTTTTAAACAAATATTAGAATGGAAAATTGTGTATTCAATTTAATAACATTCTAGGTAAGAATTACAGAATAAGTGTCTCTAAGGATTGGCTTTTTAAAAGTCAGTTTTTCTTTGTCATTTAATGAAGTATTACTTGACTCTACTGCCCCTTCAGATTCCAATAGGATTTTCCCCCTTTTCTGGTTGCCAACATTTTCTCAAGTCTGTGTCTTCTGCATCCTTTACCCCAACGTACATTTCTTCCTTAGCTCCCCCAAAAGCTGACTTAATGGCATTTACAGTGGTTAATTTTATGCAGCAACTTGACTGGGCTATGGGGTGCCCAGGATTTGACCAAATATTATTCTAGGTGTATCTCTGAGGGTGTTTCTAAATGAGATTAACATTTGAATTGGTAGATTGAATAAGCAAAATTGTTTCCCTGGTGTGGGTGAGCCTCATCCAATCACTTGAAGGCCTAAATAGAACAAAAAGACTAAGAAGCTGTTCCTCCTGCCTGATCAGTTGAGCTGGAACATTGGTCTTTCAAGGCTTTGAATTTGGACTGAGGCAGTAGCACTGCCCACGTCATACACAGGATAGCTTTGGGACTAAAATTTTTATCATCTGTTCTCCTAGTGTTCAGATCTTCAGACTCCCTCTGAAATTGCACATTGGCTTTTCTGGGTCTTCTGCTTGCTGACTATAGATCTTGGGACTGCTCAACCTCCTTTAGCATGTGAGTCAGTTCCTCATAATAAATTTCTTTGCATACACGTGAGTGTATGACACACAGCTACTGGTTCTCTTGCTCTTGGAGAATGCTGACCATACCTCAGCTATCACCAATGGACTTCCTGTGGACTCCCAGGGCTGGTCTCCTATTTCACAATGATTGATGCTGATACTATCTCTTGGCTCTCAGTAAGGACTAGGATAGCCTCTCCTGATTCTCATCACTGTAATTCTCCCATTTCTCTAATAAATTGCAAGCCTGAGTTATCCTCTACGTTTCAGTACAGTGTCTCCTACCATCTTTTGACCATCACAATTTAGTGCCCCTGTCTCATCTAAAATTCAACGAGTCTGAATCTTCTTTCCTCTAAGGACATTTCCTCTTCATCTTACTTTTACTTCCAGTGAAAATTTTTAATGTCTGCTTTCCCCACCCCTGGGTCCAATTAATCACAAGTTCTGCTGGTCTTCCCTTCATTTCTTGACACTCCTGTCTTTTCATTTCTTGTACTTCTGCTCTGACATAACCCCCATCCTCACAAGCAACAGCCTTCTGGTTGCCACCACACCTCAGCCCATCTGTCGTCTGCTTCCCCCTGCATACCACTGCCACATTGATTGAAGCAAAACATCATTGCAATCTATTTTTCCCCTCCTAAAATATCCAGGAACTCAAAGAAAAACTCAAACTTTATTACTGAGCCTCTGAGCCCGCCTGCCTATCCATCGTTCCATGCTGGCTATCAAGACCAAATAGGGCTCCTGATAATTGGAACCATACCGCATAGCACTGCTGTCTTCACTTACTTCATTTTTGTTCAATGATAAATAAGTTTTTAAGAAAAGAACTTTAGCAAATTAAAGTCGGTCTTATGGTTTGTGTCTAGCTGTCACCTCAAAGCCTCATGCAGTTTTAGATGAGGTTGTTTTCAGAGATGGTAGAATCTGGAGTGTGTGATTGATTCATGGTTCAGTGCTAGGATTAAGGGTACTGAGATTAAGAGTAAGTGATTTCTGGATCAGCCCATTGATCAGATTGGCACTGCCCTGATCTGAGCAGAATGTGTACAATGTAAGGGCCAGAAAGAGACCTGTCCTCTCTCTCACATTTTCTCTTCCCTCTCCGCTCTCTTCTCTGCCTCTCATTGTGTTTGGTGCCTTCCACTACAAGGAACTGCTGTCCCACTGCCATGTGCCACTGTGCCTTGGAGCCTGCAGATTGTAGGCTGAAACTGTGAGCTAAATAAACCTATCCTCCTTTAATTTTGTGTGTTGGGTATTTTGGCTTAGCAATAAGAGAAAAGTTAGTAAGACTTCAATTGGGTATTAAACGACTTAGAAAATGTGTCAAGAAAACTAAAAGAAAAGACATTACTTTGAGTTTCTAGGAGTGACTCTGAGTACCAAGCCACCAAGAAAACTGCTGGGGCAGGAGGTGTGTTTGGGTTTGTTTTTATTTATTTATTTTTGAGACAGGGTCTTGCTATGCAGTTCAGGCTGGCCTTAAGCTTACTTTGTAACCCAGGCTGGTCTTGAACTCACAATGATCCTCCTGTTTCAGCCTCATGCTGGAATTACAGGAGTGTACCACCATGCCTGGCCATTGCTGTTCCTTTTGTGATTAAAAATCTACCACGACCAGCCATCATGAAAATTTAATATTTTCAAATTAAAAATTCCTTTTGAGGGCTGGGGAGACACTCACTAGCACAAGGGCCTGACTGGCATGCGCAAGGTCCCAAATTCAATCCCTGGTACTGAAAAAAAAATCTTTTTGATATGCTTTTTCAAAAAAGTGAGATCATGTACCTTTTTCATGAAAAATGATTCACCATAGAACTATAAACTGTCCTATAAAACTTCCAGACAACTAAACCTTTATTAGTCCACTTTGACAGTTATTAATATTAGTTACAGGGCCCAGGATATAGCTCAGTGGCATAAGCATCCGCCTGGCAAGTATAAGATCCTGAGTTCAATCCCCAGTACCATAATAATAATAGGAATAGTAATAATAGTTACAGTCATTGTTGCCACCATTGAGTTGGGCTAAATGCAGCTCTCCAGGAGGCAAGAGTTGAGTGTGGGATCCAAAGCACCCTGGATTTGGGTCCCAGCTCCCACACAGAGTCAGTATGGCCTCAAGCAAGTCACTTAACCTCCTTGGGGCCTTACTATTCATCTACAAGTTGGAAGTAGAGGTAGTTACAGCCACAGAATTGTGAGGTTTCACAGAAACAGGTTAGACCAATATAAATGTTCATTAAAAAGGCAGCATGTGTTTTAACCATTACACACTGTAAGTGAAAGTGAGCTGCGAGCCATGTCGGAATTGGCTCACCCTGCGGAGCTGCCTCCTAGCATGCAATGTCATAGCCATATGTTAGTGACAGCCTTACTCTGTGTGCCACAGCCCCACATCAGCACACTGGCCCTTTCGAGGCTACGAGAAGTAGGGAATGGCCTTCATTTCTAAAGAGTCTCATTACTTTTAGAAATGAAAAGCAAGTATTTGAAAGCTAGTCTCCCCATGAAATGTCCACTTCTCTTTCTCTGAGCTGTCAGATCCTGTCCTGATTCATGCTAAGTCCCAGCACAGAAAGACTAAGGATGACATTTAAGGCATCTTCGCTTGCCACAGTGAATAGTTATTGAAAAGGGCCCATATGTCCATCAATGGGACTATGTGCACACTCTCTCTAGTATGCTAGCCCACCGACCACTGTGGTTATACCATCTTAACTATTAAAAGGGCCAACCAAATAGTTCAGTGGATTAAAGTGCCTGCAAGCAGGCACAGAGTCTGGGGATCTGATTCCCAGGCCTGCTGTGCTGGCCCTGCCCCTGAGGAGCCCTGAGACAGCAATTGAGACTGGGTATGGTGGCTCGTGCCTATAATCCTACCTCTTGGGAGGCTGTAAACAGGCAGATCACTATGAGTCTGATCTAGTAGTGAGACCCTGAACACCCTATGGACCCCTTTCCTAAAATACAAATAATAATAATAATAATGAAGATGATGATGATGATGACTAAACAAAATTTAAAATCCAGTTCTTTAACAGCCTGGTCAATCATTATGTGTGCCTGGGGGTTACCTCCATCATTACAACTTAAGTTCTCATAGGCAGCACTGATCCGGTGCTGTCATTTAAACTGGCATGAAGTCTTTGAAAGACCCTCAAATTCAGTGGAAGGCAAGTGATTAAAACAGGTGCGTCTAAAGCCGGGCGTGGTGGCGCAGGCCTGCAATCCCAGCACTCGGGAGGCTGAGGCAGGAGGATTGTTGTGAGTTCGAGACCAGCCTGAGCTACAAAATGAGCTTAAGGCCAGCCTGAACTGCATAGTGAGACCCTGTCTCAAAAAGACAAAAAAAAAAAAAAAACAGGTGCGTCTACATGTGTGTCTCTTCCTCTGTTCACTTATTCGTGTCGTGAGTGTGATTGTAGGCCTATACACACAAAGCCTGACCAGGACTGGAAATCTTCAGGCCTCTAAAGGGGTGACAATTTTGTTCAGAAGATAGGAAATGCACATAAGTAGCAATAATGAGTAGAAAGTGATTGCTTCCTACAAGAAGTGTACTGCTCAAAGAATTCAGAGCAGGAAAAACTGCTTCCAGCTGGGTGAAAGGAGTAGTTCTCAAAGGAGCTATGCAGAGGTGGAGGAAAGACCATCCCAAGCAGCAGGAAGGGCATGAGCAAGGCACAGAGGCAGACAGGGTCCTCCTCTCCTGGAGCATCCAGCCCGAGGCTCTGTGTAGGGCCCCCTGCTGACTGGCTGATTACCTCGGTGCACCCTGCTGAGTGCCGGGGATTAATGTCCTAGCCCAATTGCCCTCCGCTTTGATTAAGGGTCAGTGTAGGGAAGAGAATTCACTCTAGCAAGTTAAAGCAGGGTATTAAATGACTTACAAAATTTGCCAAGAAAGCTAAAGAAGCCGACACTAGGTTGAGCTTTCAGGAGTGACTCTGAGCACCAGGCCACCAAGAAAACTGCTGCCTCATTTGTGATCAGAAAGCCACCATGATCAGGAAGAAGTATAATCAGGAAGGGGCCACCATCCATGGTTTCCACAGGACATTCCTACACTGCCATGGTGCTGCTTTTGGAGAAATAGCAGTCCTAGAAAACACTAGTTTTGACTCACTTTCACCTACCATACTGGTCAACTGCCAGACCCATAAGTGCAAAAAACACCTCAGTTACAGTACTGGGAAAAAAATAAAGTATATGAAAAGCAATGGTTGCTAGCATTCCAGTTCCAAATGTCAGAAGAAGCGGGAATCCTTTCCACCTCAAACCTGCTGCAGACTAACTCACTGTACCACCCCTACCCGGGGATGGAGGGTTAGGTGGCCACTCACACTCCAGGAAGACAAGGTCAGAGACTGAGATCATTTCTGCTACAAGAAGACAGCAAAAAATAGCAATCCCATAAACACATCCTCAAGAAAGAAAATTCCAGAAAATACTTTAAGGAGCCTGGGTTTTCTTCATCTATTAAGGGTTCCAGAAGTGTGCTGTCTTTGTTTCAGTCCAGCCATTACAATTCCCATTTGCACAGAACTACGGCAATGGGTGGGCTTGTAGAACACCCTGCCTAAGCTGAACACTGATAAAGACTGTGGGAGACTATTTTTAGGGTGAATTTCCAATCCTTCAACATGCCAGAAAAGTGAAAGCAAGAGGCATGTAAGCTTTCAGGAATAACTCTGAAAGTTGGTGCCCAGCACAAGGTTTTGTTTGTCACATGAGTCCCTGGCGAGGACAGCAAACAGCAGGTAACTGTAGAACATACCTGTCTTTGTAGCTGTTTGATGTTATTAGGCTGTGACTGTCGACTAAGCAATTTGCTTAGAATTTGAAAGCAAAGGAAGGAGGTTGTCATGAGCCAGAGGAACAGGTGAAGTGTAGCATGCCTGTGTGCTTCCAGCAGTCTGGAGAAGAATGCGTGAGCAAAAGATTGGCACCAGAAATGCTAGCTACTCTGGGAAAGTGACAGCTTCCTGTGGGGCAGTAATGGGATCTCTGCGATAAAGTGCCAAATCCCCATTGTTATGAAGTTTTGATATTGCTAAAGATGGTGCTACCAGTAAACAAGTCTAACTGGTATCAGGGTGGAATGTCGGGGAGAAGTACAGGTATTTGGTGCTTAGCATAGTTAGAGAAAAACATTAGCAAGGAGTTCTTGATTTCCAGGCAAAGTAGCTGATAGTCTGTTTTATTGCTGAAGAGTGTCTGAACCTACTTATTATCAAACTCTGACTCTAGGCCCCATGCCCCAGTCTTTCATTCAGTACTGTCTCAGACACTTTTCTCTCATTGCTGGGACAAAATACCCAACATCCAAAATGAAGGTAAGAGAGGTTTATTTAGCTCACAGTTTGTGGAGGTTTCAGTCCATACTCCAGCTGGCTCCAAGGCAGAGTGGCACAGGGCAGAGGGTAGCAGTTCAAGGCAGAGCAAAACAGCAAGAGCACAATGGGAGGAGCAGCAGCAGAGAGCAAGCTCTTCCTTGCATTGCATTCAGGCTATCAGCCTCAGGGGGGGTGTGACACCCACACCTGCAGTCCCAGCATTGGATCATGAGTTAATCACAAACTCTAGAAACCAGCTCCATGACTATATGAGACTTTGGGGGACATGTAGGCACAAGCCATAACAAGTACTTTCTATGTATTAGATGTGCAATAAGCCATGTTACTCATACTATAGGAATGTGGATGAATGTGACAACCTTTAAAAATAAAAAAATTTGGTCTACTGTGCAGATAGGAAACAGATAAATCACTCTAGTGCAAGGTAGCTGATGAAATAATGGGATGTGAAAATTCCAGGCTGAAAATATTTCTTCAATTTAGAAGGAAATAAAGAGAAGAATCTGGAAGAGCTCCCAGGAAAAGGAAAGAAGCTCAGCAAGTCTTGATGAGTGCCCCCCATAAGGTATTCAGGCCTTGGAGGCACAAGGACCACCTGCCAAGCAGCCAGCACTCACCATAAGCAACACTGCATTGTAGTGTCAGGAGTTGTTCAATGTTTCTGATATTTTTTTACTTATATTGGACTTAAATAACAAGCTTCAAAAATGTCTTTACTGAATTGAGATAATATATTTAAAAATGGGAGAAAGATGCAGTGCCATTTAATAAATAATAAATAGTAATTATCCTAATTCTGAGGTAGAAATTGACCTAGAGAAAAAAGTAAATGTTAGCTAAATATAAGCTCAAAATTTAGGGGTCTCTCTTGAACAATTTAAGTGTTACAGAATTGCGATTGGCAGCTTTGCTTGCATTCCTTATTATTGGTTGTAGAGCCAGGTTGCCTGTATCCTGAGAATGGGGTCATTATCACATTTGGGGTAATTACTCTTAAAAAATAACTGTTTATTTCTGTGATATTTAGAGGAAGCACACATGATCTTAATAGAACTATAGGGACTGTCAAAGATCTAACTGTGTGGACTGAAAAGAATCTACACTGAGGGACCTGGGAGGTGGCTCAGTAGATGGCTCGCCTGGCGTATGCAAGGGCCTGAGTTCAATCTCCGGTTCTGCCAAAAAAAAAAGAAAAGAATCTATACTGAAAATATGGACATAGTTCCCATAATTTTTGTACCTCTTAAGCCCTAATCTCAAATAAAATCCAAAAGTATATCATTCCAAAAATTCTTATACAGCAAAGTTTATGAACACAAAATAGTACTTCATCTCTTCAAAGGAAAGCCTGAGAACTGAGGGCAACATTTTAGCTTTCCCAATAAACGCCTCCAGCTCACTGTTAGAGCACTGCTAGGAAAGGAGCTGGAAGAACAATGATACAAACACAAAGTATGCACCTAAGAAAGGTTCAGAGTGTCCTGTAAGTCTGTTTCCAAGGTAGGATGGGAACAGGGAGTTATTTGGACTACAAAACATAAACTGAAGAAGAATAAATACAGAGGATCAGAAGCCAGCTGAAGCACCCATTAAGAACAGCTTCCATGCATTTTACCAGCAGCATGCAGAACACAGCCCACAGATAATTCCCCTCTTCCCCAGGAAGGCTGCAGTTTCCCAAACCCTAGGAGGAAATACCTAAGTAGACATGACAGTTTTGCTTAAGCAGCACACATCACTAAGTTGATTTGGGCCTTTGCCTTTCCTATAGAAAAGAGAAAGGAGAGCCTCTGATATTATGGTAAATCTGGGATGTACCTAATCTTTCTGTGTACTCCACTGAGGCCAAAACCATATGCTTCCGGAACACAAGAGGAGGATTCAGCTAAGAGGAAGGTGCCCCACACTGCTGGACATGTATTAATATTTTTTCCTTTAAAATGGCCCTCCTGGTTTGTCAATTAACCACGTCTTCTCATTTAGCAGTGCTTGCCAACTATAGCAACATTAGTATCACAGGAAATTTTAAAACTCCCTGAGCCTTAAAAAGTGTACATTAGGCAGCTTGGTTGAAATAAGGAGAAACGCTGCCAAGATAAGGCCTCATAGCACAGGAAGGCACAAATGTTATGGGTCTCTCATAAATATGTAACCTTTGATATGTTTCTTAGTCTCTTGGTGTCTCAGTTTACTCATCTGTAAAGTGAAGTCATCCCTACTTGATAGGGTCCTTGGACTAAATGACTAAAAATTTATAATCTGATTACAGGGCCTCTCATAGGCACCACACAGGAGTTAACTGTTCGACTGCTACTGTTGGTGTATTCTGTAAATCTATTTCTAATTTGTCTCAAAATTGGTGGTGTTGCTGTTGTCTTTGTACACCTTCTATAGGCAATAAAGCTTGCAACCGCTGGCCTAGAGCAGAGGATCTCAACCAAGAAGTTGGCCATGCCCTCCTTTTATGGTTTGTGTCTAGTTGTCCCCACAAAGACACATGCAGTTGTGGGGCAGATGTAGACTTCGTCATTAGTTAGTGACCCAGTACTGGGATTATGGGTGTGGGTGCCCAGGTACCCAGCCTGGGGCAGAGAGCCTGAATGCAACACTGTTGCATTGTTGCTGCTACTCCTCCCTGTAGCTCTTACTGTTTTGCTGCCTTATGCTGCCATGAACGGCTGCCCTCTGCCCTGTGCCACTGTGCCTTGGAGCCAGCTAGAGTATGGACTAAAACCCTCACAAACTGAGTTAAATAAACCTTCCCTTCCTGCATTTTGGGCATTGAGTATTTTGTCCCAGTAATGAGAGAAAAGTAACTGAGACTCCTCCACCCCCAAACATTTGGCAACACAATGTTAAGAGACATTTTTAGCGACTGGGACTGGGCGGGAGAGCGCCCAGGGCACTACTGATATCAAGTGCACAGAGGTCAGGATGCTGCTAAAACATCATACAATGCCCTAGCTGATCCTCACTAGAAAGAACTATAGTAGCTGTGCCAAGGTGGAGAAACGGTGACCAGGGTGCTCTGGGAATGCATTTCATTCTCCAGGTCTTGCCATTCACCTAAATGTGTTGATCAGTCTCAGATGACAAATCCCCTCTGCAGTCAAAAATTCCACACTTTCGGGGCCAGGGAGATGGCTCAGTGGAATAAGCGTTTCCCTGGCAAGTGCAAGGGCCTGAGTTCAATTCCTGGTTCTACCAAAAAAAAAAATTAACAAGCAGATGAATGGAAACAGAAAAATTCCACACTTTCCTCTTCACCTCCATTTTCTCCATTCTCTTTCAGGCCTTAGGGAATTCTTCTGCCTCCACCTTTCTCCAAAACACTAAGTCCTATTCCTGAGCGCCAAATAAAAAGATGCCATACCTGTTTGGAGGACAGATCAAGGTGTTCAACTGTCTGTCCACCGTTGGACATTTAGCATTGCCAGCACCTCAAGAACAAAAACACAGGCCAGGAGATAGCTTAGTAAAATAAGCACTTGCCTGGCAAGCGCAAGGGCCTGAGTTCAATCCACAGTTCTGAAAAGAAAAAGAAAGAAAAAAAAGAAAAATCACATCACTAAGTACTTTGTTCATGGGGGCTTGTAGGTTAATTCAGTTGTTTAAGCACCTGCTCTTGCAAACCAATAAGGTTCAGGGAACTGCAGTTTGATATCCAGACCCACCTTTAAGGCAGCCTGTCCCAGCCAAAAAGTACCAACAGTACCTCCCATTAATAGGAGCTGCCAGTAAAACCGATCATATATATTTCCAAATTCCCCTTAGGGGCTGGTATCACCCTTTTGAAACCATTGTCTTAAGAGCTTAAGCTTTAGTATTGGGGATACTTAAAAGAGTTTTGACATGCCCTGTGACACACTTCTGCAAGGCAATGACCAATTAAACTAACTGCCCCCTCAAAAGAGAGAAAAAAAAAGAGAAAGAAAAAAATAGATTTATACACGTCAATACTATTCACCTTCCATTTACTTTCTCTAATAGACATCAGCACCAGTATTCAGAGAAACTTCAGGTTATACAGGGATACTTTTTTTCTACCAGCCAAATAATCCTTAGCTAGATCTGTTGATGGTTCCATCTCCAAGAAGTCCCTTTGATGTATCCTCATTCCACCATTCTGCAAAGTGAACGAGCCTATCAGAGAGCCCTGACTTTTGACCCACTCCTCTCTATCACCAAGGACAGGGTAATGAAAAGAGGCAGAAATTGGGAGAAACACACCAAGAAATAAGGATATCTGCTTCATCCAATATTTGCCAGATGAAAATGCAGTGCAGGGGGCCAGGGAAATGGCTCAGTGGAATAAGCACTTTCCTGTCAAGCGCAAGGGTCTGAGTTCAATCCCTGGTTCCGCCAAAAAAAGAAAAGAAAAAGAAAATGCAGTACAACTTTTACCATTACTCTTTTTTCCCTTTTTTGTTTTTTCAGAACTGGGGATTGAACTCAGGCCCTTGCACTTGCGAGGGAAGTGCTCATTCCACGGAGCCATCTCCTTGGCCCCTAATGCAACTTTTAACAGGCTTGACATGGTGTCTTTTCTATAATTTTTATTAGTACATGTGTGCAGTACATAATAATTACATTCATCATGAGGAGTTGGTACATGTACATAACACATTTTAATTTTTTTTTCTTTCCTTCCCTTTCCCCTACCCCCTCTCTCGCTCCCTTTTCCATTTGAACATTTTCTCTCTACTTACCAATCTCTGTTCTTTATTTTTGTCTTTATTCTTTTGGTTTCTCACACAAGAAAAGCAATGTGATATTTAAATGTGTGTGTAAAAGTATGGTCTCAAAGTATATCCATTTATCTAAAATATCTCAAGTTTATCCTTCATTATGGCAGAGTAGCACCCCTTTGTATATAAAAAACCATGGTTTCTTTACCCATTCATCCTATGATGGGCATCTGGGCTGTTTCCAGGATTTAGCTATTGCAAATTATACTACTAGAAACATGGGTATGCATATATCACTGTGGTATGATGCTTTTAACTCAGGAGATACCAAGAGAAGGAATACCCCGATGAATGGATATACTAGTTTCAGCTTTCTGATAGATGTGCATCCTGATTTCCATAATGGTTGCACCAATTTATTCTCCCACCATAGCGGTTCCTTTTCCCCCATAGCCTCACTACCATTTGTTATTGGTTAATTACTGGATGATTGCCATTTTTTTACAATAACATAGATTCTGATTTTTTTTTAGTCCTTTGTATACTCTACTTAATAGTCATTTTTCTGAGGAGTAGCTGGTGTGAATATTTTCCCATTCTGTGTTTTGTCTCTTCACTCTGCCTCCCCATTTGCCACCAGGATTCAAACTTCCCCAAAGTACAGATTGCGTGGAGTTGCTTTAATCTGGAAAAGTATTGCGCAAAAGCCACACCAAACTCATTCAAAGGCAATTTGTTGGGCCAGGGAGATAGTTCAAGGGCATGAGTACCTTCCTGGCAAGTGCATGGTCCTGAGTTTGATCCCCAGTGCCCCAAAAAAAGACAATTTATCCTTTCATGATCAAACTGCAGGTGACTGGCCTCTATTCAGGCACCAAGTCTCTTTCCATTCCCTTCTGGACTTGATCTTTCCTAAACAGAACCATTCCAAACCATGCAGGACAGAGATGCTGTGAGCCATGTTCTTCAGAATGGACTATGTAAATGTCAAGCACTTTCTGTCATTTTTTTTGTCATTGTACCAGATATCTCAATTTCTTTCTTTCATCTTTCTTTCTGTCTGTCTGTCTGTCTGTCTTTCTTTCTTTCTTTTTCTGGCAGAACCAGGGATTGAACTCAGACCTTTGTGCTTGCCAGGGAAGCGCTTATTCCACTGAGCCATCTCCCCGGCCCTATGACCAGATATCAAGGAAAAGAAAAAAACTAAGCAAAGAAGTATTTGTTGTGGCTGGTAAGCCAAGCCCATTATTCACAGGCCCACAGCCATCATGGTAAAGGAGCACAGTGGGAGAAAGCTGCTCCTCTCATAGAAGCCAGCCAGCAGCCAATGCTGGAAAAGCACCAGAGAGGAAGGGGCCAGGGCAAGATGCAGTCCCCAAGGCCAGCCCTACAACCTACCCCCTTCAATCATGCCTGGCCATAACATTATCTCCTCAATGGATTAATGCACGTGATTAAGTTAGAGCCCTCATGATCCAATCACTTCTCTAAATGTTCATCAGTTCACAACCAAGCATATAGCACACAAATTTTGGGGACATTTCAAATCTAAACCATAGTGACACTCTACTACTCAGTGTGTTCAATATGTCATGGTGGTGGGAAAATCCCTGGACAAAGAATTTTGAAACCTAGGTCTTGTCCTTTACTCTATGAGTGTTAACCCCAGCCTTTCTAGCTCTTGATTTTATCATTTATAAAATTCACTCCATCTAATATTATAGGGTTGCTCTGTAGTTCAAAAAGGTAGTAGTTATAGAAATACTTTGAGAAGTCTGTAAGAATAGAAATAATATTATTCCCTGACTATAGATTAATGAACATAATAAAATTTCTATTGCCAGTATTAGCATAATAGCACATTGTCCTTTCCTTTAATGAAATTCATCGGGGATAAAATTCTCCAGCTTTCTCCTAACATTCTCTTTCTTCAATAGGACCCTATGAGACTCTGTTCCCTGAGTATGCACCTCTGAACTGGCATAGTTTCCAGAAGGTCTCTTTAAGGACATTGTTAGGGTGTGGATTAGACACCGTATGGACGCTAAGACACAGCCTGGACAGCTCTGGGAGAGAGCTGCCTGGAGCTTCGACTAGTGAGTGTGCAAATGATGCTCCAGTATAAATCAAGTCAGTTTTGATTAGAAAACATTCAGTTTTGTGAGAGACTAGACAATTTGCCAGCTAAAGGACAGTGCTTCCTTGCCCTACCAAGAGGATCAAGAAGTCTGGCTACACCTGAGAGAACCCTATAACCAACTCTGTATGGGCAGAGGTGGAGCAAAGCAGTGCAAAAAAGGGGCTTCCAGAGCTTCCGTCACAGCAGAGCAGCCTGTGCACTGCCAACATCTCTCCAGACCCAGAAGTCACACTGCTGATACAAAATGTATTGCAAGGCTCCTCTTCATTTCCTCTCTGGCTGCTTCTCTCTCACAGGCTCCGTGAGGATTTCCAGTTAACCCGCTCTGATCACCAGCAACCAGTCCTAATACCACGCAGCCACTTCCTCTGCTCTGAACCTCCCTCTCCACATCTCCCGTTCCGCACAGTGCTGGAACAATGGCTTGGTATAACTGAGTAAGAGATTTGCAGCTGTACCCCCACCCCACAACACCCCAGAGGAACCTCGCTGCTAAAGAAAGCTGTTTCGGAAACTACTCTTTCTTTCTCAAAAGACCTTTCCCCTAATCTCCATACATTTTAAAGTTCCCTCAGCCTGACCTTCCACACGGACTTTCTGAGGCCTGGACTCTGCGCCTTGTCTCCACTTAGCTATTCAAGCGGGTTTTGCGTCTTTCTTAAAAGTGACATTCACAAAGGCAGGAGGTCAGTAGAAGGCTCGAGCCGTGCAGACTGTCAGCCAGGAAGGACACTGCCTCCCGCCTCAGAACACAGGCCGACTTCTGAGGACACTGGAACCGAGGGGCCGAGAGGTGACCTTGGCTGGGAAACAAAGGGCCAGGCCCCAGCAGCCCAGCTTCGTGGTTCCCCACAGCAACACAGCAGCTCACCCTGGGCGGCACAAGCATGCAGAAAACAAAGGCTCATTTGGCATCTGTGATATCATCGTTGGAAGTGAATAAGACAAACAACTTAAAAGAGGCAGGGGAGATCGATGACGCTGCGAACTTGAGATTGTCCATATGAGAGTCTCTGATTTATCAGCCTTCATAGGCCGTGATAAGCTCTTGAAATGAGTGCTCTGTGATCAGTGGCTCTACCTCCTGCTAGTCTGGGTTGCTTTCCTGGCTGGGGGTAGGGGGAGGTGACTGTGACATGGGACAGAAAATAACACACTTTGATTCCATTATTCACTGATCCATGGGCTCACCCTATTATGATGGGGCTGCTAATTGGGGTATTCGAAAGTACAGCCCAAAGCGGCCAGGAGTTAGTTACATTTCAGAACAGGTTTGGGGTAGGGAGAAAAAAAAAGCCATTGCTGAAAGTGGGGACGCGTCATGTTTTTATTGGTATTATTATGAAGGCTGTGTTCTTTGCATTAGCAGTCAGAGAGACCGTGCAGCCATTCGGAAAGGAGGAGGGCCATTCTCCCCAGGGCATGGGGATGTGTGGGATCCAGCAGGGACATGGAAGCTTCTATTAAAAACAAGGATAAGAAAATAGAGCTGTAAAGTGGGCGAGTAGCCAGGCTGAATATTGGTGCTGAACAGTGTCTGAGCACAAGCTGGAGCTGCCTGAGTAAGATTAAAATCTGCAGGGAAATTTTGTTCCTTAGCACTGGCAGAAATTAGGAATAAATTCAATTGCATTCTGCACAATAGCTGGAAGCGATTGAGGTTAAGTGGCCTCGCTCTCTGATGTGTTAGTATTACTGAGCACTCTGCGCTCACGTGACTCGGTGCGATCTGCTCTTGGAACATGTCGCCATGGCAACTGATGATTTCTATTACAGTACATTCAAGTTTCACATTCTAGGCCTGTCATCCACTTGGAAATTTCCAGTTAAAATATTTATTTATGAAAAAGGCAAAAAAAAAAAAAGAGACAGAGAGAATGAAAGAAAGGAAAAGCTACTCCAAGATTCTTTGAGGGGTAGAAAACAAAAAGATACCCCTTATCCAGAATGATTTATCTGCAGACAAAAAGAAAATGTAGTATATTCTCTTAGCTATTGCTGCCAAATAAAAAAATTCCCATGAGGAGGCCAACTTTGTTGGGGACGGGGTAAATTGGACTCGTGCCTACTGCAGTTTGGGGTGCAGGTGTGCTAGCAGACTGAACCCACAGTGACAGACGCAGCCTGCAAAAGCTGCAGATCAGAGTTTCCATTTGCCTCTCTGAGGCACATGGTTCCAATTTAAGCTTCTCACTAAGGTTCTGCACCACTTTATCTTTGTCAGCCCTCAGCTAGAGAACAGGGTTATACACCAGTCACTCAGAAGGACTGGAGGGATCTCTCACTGGATGGGTCACTATTCTAGGGTCCCAACGGATTCTCAAGGCTGCCCCTGGTGGGAGAAGAGGGCAGCCTGAGACATAACATAGCAGACTGCTCTCTCATGGAAGCCAAAACCTTGCTCCATAACAAAGTTCCATGAGTTTCCTATGAATCATCCTAGGCCTTGCGGATGGGGGTCTGAGGGAGCTCTAGTCCTTTTAAGATGGCTTAGCCATGTCAACTGGCTTCTCCCTGGAGAAACACAGCCAAGGGTTAACCTAAATCTTTCCTAAAAAAGGAATCTTTATTTCTGGGCCATGCACTATGCGGGATGGGTTGCTAACGAGGCCTCCTAGGTTCATATACTTTTTCCCCTTAGTCAAGCATATTAAATATGTTAATAAAAGATTCCTCAGTGCTTTCTGTATCAGAAGCTTCCAGGTGGCTGTGCTGACCCTAGGTGCCCAATTACCTGGTGAGGGCATCCCACAACTCACAGATGCTCTCTCCAGCTATTAAAATCTCCATGATCTCTTTTTTACACTATGGCTTCTGCTGAGTCTGGGGGAATCACATACTGGTTCCTAGCTGGGACCTACTTTGTACAGTGGCTCTTGCCTGACGCTAAAAGTCACTGGGGTGCTGATTTAAAATATATAGTTCCTGTGCTTGCTTCAGCAGCACATATACTAAAATATGTACTAAGTATATATATATATATTTTATTATATATACTATGTATACTAAAATTCACTCCATACTCCATCTAATTATATATATATTGGAAATATATATAATTATATATATTATATATAATAATAATATATATTATGTTATATATATTATATTATATATAATTATATATATATATTGGAAATATATATTTTTTCTTCCAAACTTACTCCAGACCTCCTGAATCAAAATCTCCAGGTAAAGGTTATGGGAAACTGTATTCTCACAACCAAGCAAATTTGACTAGCATTTCACATAGATAGTGGAGCCTACCAGCAATACTTGGGCTATTTTTCAAAAATCATTTCACTGACATTCTAAGGTCTCTGTATCACACATGGGACCAGAAGTCTTCTAGGACATTTCTAACTATTATTGGTATAGAATAGTATAAAAAAGGGAAAGAATACTTTTTTTTTAATGTGAACAATGGATTGATGGCTGTGGTTCCAGAGAGCCTCTAATGCAGGTGTGAATGAAGTCAAGCCTGTTAAGGACAATACATTTCCTATGCCACCAAATAAGCCTCTCCTGTGAAAATGATTTCTTCGGAAACTCAGATTAGCCAGTGCACCAGTCTAGCTGTTCCAAGAAAGGAAGGCTGTACATGTAAACTGGATGTGAAGAATCGGGTGTGGAGGTGAATTATAGGGTTAAATTTTTAGTCCCACTCAGCAGCTTTGTCTGTGAGGATTTACAAGACAGGTGTTCTGTTTACAGATTGCTGACTGTGCATGGAAGGGTGCGGAGGAGGCAGCGTCAAAGATGGCAGCATTAGAGCTAAAAGCCTGGCTGGGGCCCTAACTATTCTGTATGCAGCAGAGAAGGCACAAGGCCCAGAAGAAGGCCTACGTCTTCCTAGTCCGCTAACCCCCGTGACTGCTGCCTGGACATGTAACTTTCGGGGGAATCTAGATAAGGGGTTTTGATGTCTATACCCCTTGAATCAGTCATTCACCCATACCTGGGTACATAAAATGAGGTTTATTGAGTTTATAGTTGTTGTGCCAATCCAAAAGTTTGAGCAAGGGCAGGAGAGATAGCTCAGTGGACTAAGCACCTGCTTAAGCAAGCACAGGAATGAGAGTTTGATCCCTGGTACCACATGCCATGCCAGCCCTGACCCCAAGTTCAGGAGTCTGGGTGTGATGGTGCATGCCCGTAATCTCAGCACTGGGGAGGCTGAAAACAGGAGGATCACTATGAGTCCAAACTGCTTAATGAGGCCCTGTACAAAAAATAAATAAATAATATTAAAAAACACCTCCTCAAAAGTCTGAGCAGTCATGTAAGGTAAACTGGTGGATACTTAAGAGAAATTAGAACAGCCACATTTAATTCCAGAGTCAATTTTAGAGTTGCTGAAAACTTCATACATGCACACAATGCTACATGCTCAGAAAGAGAGGTGGATTTAATAAACCTTCCTAGAGTCCAGAATTCTACATCCAGAAATTACCTTTTCAGATTCTGGAATGGATTATGGACCCGTAGGTCCTATCTAGCCAAGGAAAGGCAGAACCCCCAGCCCAGGAGGGCTCTGGCCAAGCCCAGCTCAGGCTTGGGCTTTGTGTGGGACAGCAGCATCACCTAGTGATACAGAAGTTTAAGTACAAGCTCTTTTCCTGGGAACTGTCCAATTTGATCAAACTACAATAAGATCAGTTATCCCTATGAATGAATTCGAGTAGTATATATAATCCCAAACTAGAGGTGATCCCCAGTTCCATTTTCATTTAACTTGGAGTGCAGCCTCTTACTATATAGCATTTGAGTTTTCCATAAAATAGCATGAAAGAATGTAGGGCCAAACCTGTGCCAGGCAGGATGGGTAGGAGAGGAAGAGGAGGTTAGCAAAGTCAAAAGGAGGATGGGTTCTTATGTTGAATCAGGTCCTCTATGAAGCAGATGATAAAATAGCATTAGCAGTATTAGATTTAGTGAGAGATTAAGCAAAGAGGGCTCAGGGCTGGCAGAGAGCCTTCAAGGTTTATCATCCATCAGAAGAAGGAAAAGAAAGGCAGATGAGGTAGGAAGAGCCTCAGACTTCAATACAGCTCAGAGAACAGCTGGGGAAACCCCACAGGGCAAACCAGCACAAAGATCACCTACTAAGGAGTCCTGCCAGGGACAGACGAGTAGGCCCTGGGACCACCACTGTGCTGTTGGTGGCTGACAGCTGACCTGGAGTTTCAGCTGGAGGCTCTCTGCTAGCTACACCCTTTGTGGCAGGTGCTCTCGTGAGGGAGACCTGAGTATCCCACCTCCACAACTGCTGCTGCAGACCTCGAGGGAAGCTGTCTTGAAGGCACATATTTACCTGCAAATCCCCAGTCCACACACAGCTGGAAGGAACATTATGGATTGACGCATCTAAACTGATGAGTGAAAATGCAGCACCTGCTCTTTCATTCCATTAACTAATGTAAACTAGAAAAAACTCCCGAGTAGCATTTATCAAACTCACATTTCTAAACAGCAAGCTGCCTGCCCTCCACTGTGTATTCTCTGCTCAGAAAACCAAGTTCAATGTCAACACAACCTAAAACACCAATGGTACTTAAGCTTCTTTGTCGAGGATACACTTGGGTCTGAAAATATCTATACCCTGCCCAAGGCATGAGCAGCGACCTCACATCTCTACCTATTCTCTCGCTCTCCCATAGACAGTCTTTGATCCTATTGACCACAAGATGCTGCTGCCCAGGTGATATGACCTGATCTCTGTATTTGAAAACATTAAGAAACTTGCTCAAGTTCAAGGATTTTCAGAAATCCAATTTGGGTGAATTAAGAGACTCAGATAGCACCACAGGCAAGGGCACCAAGTTTTCAAATCACAGTTAAGCCACAAAGGCCCAGGATTCCTTGAATGAAAAATGCAAGGAGCTATTTGACAAAGAACCTTGAAAAGATCTAAGTGTGCAAGAAGACCCACTGGGGAAATAAAGGATGAGGAAGGGAGGAAAAAGAATGAATGTAGCAACTCTTTCTAAGCTCTGTCAAGGAAAGAAAGATAAGAGCAGATGCCAACGTAGAATGAGTTAATACTGCCAAGAAGGTTAGAGGCAAGGCAGCTGGGCCAGGCAGGAGGAAGCACGGACTATAAAGTAGCTGGACTAATAAATGAGAAGGGGAGTGAAATTAATGATGACTCTGAGTGGCAGAGATACCGAGCTGCTCTTTTAAATTGGTCTTTAACCAGAAAAATAAAGAAAGGGAGCATAGATAATTAGGAAGTAATGAAGACCTTTAAATATAGATATTGAAATAAACCAGGTAAGGGAATACTTGAAAACATGGCGTAATATGTAAAGCAGCGGGTCCAGATAATGTGCATCCCCCAACCTTAAGGGAATTAGTTAATGAACTTGCTGAACTGCTGCCCATTATTTTCAAAGGCTCCAAGAGACCAGGGACTATAAAATGAAAATATTTGACCATTTCTTTACCAAATAAAAAAAAAATCGCCTTGGTAATTACTGTACCTACCACTATATATACTCACCCTCCACCTCATGGGGATGTTGTAATGACAAATGGAATTACAAATATTAAATCACCTGGAGGAAAACACAAGGAAGTGGAAAGTTGGCTGGCGATGGTAGGAAAGCTCTCCACTGACGGGTTGGAGCTATGATCAAGGGTGATACAGATATTTGTCTTTTTGCTCAATGGAATGTATCTGAGGGTCATGTAGTTATATTTCTGTTTTTCAGGCTGATAACAACATCAACTAGAGAGCACAGCAAGGGAGAAAAAATGTTTGTAGTTAGCATCAACCTTTGATGTTAAATTTTCCAAAGATAATCTACAGATGGTTAATGAAGTATAGGCAGTATCAAAAACAAAAATCTCCCAGCTTTCTGTTTAATAAACAGACTGTAACAAGTTATTCTTTATTGTATCAAAATAAGAAATGCATACTTCTTGCAGAAAAAAAGTACAGACAACCAGTGATAATCATAATCACCAAAAGTGTTGCCACTGCTTACAGAACTTAGCATATTTGGATCCATAACTTTTCCCATGAATATAAATATGAAAGTTATTTTTAAGAAATGGAATTCTTAAAAATACTATGGTCTTCCATACATGTTACATAATTGTGTTTTTCTACTCTCTATGATATGTACATCCTTTCATTTAAATAACATGTATTTAACCAATAACTTTTGAATATTTAAATTATTATTTTTTTTATTTTATTTTATTTTTTTGCAGAACTGGGGATTGAACTCAGGCCCTTGCACTTGCCAGGCAAGCACTTATTCCACTGAGCCATCTCCCCAGCCTTTCTTTTTTTATTAAGTGTACATTTACCATCCTTAAACAAACATCATTGTATACTTATTCTATTCTTCCCCTAGAATAAAATCCTACAGGGGGAATTGCTAAACCAGTTGTACTTTTTTAGAACTTTTGTTCCGTATTGCTAAATTACATTTTTTAAAAAGCAATTAACACCCCATAAACAATAAACTGCCAGTTTCCTCACATGCACACCAAAAAGATTTAACAAATTGTTTAATCTTCAATACAATAACATTTTTAATGTCCTATAAGAGTTGGATTTGGACCATCAGAACAAAACTGATGAAATCTGTGTACTTTCTGTGCCAGGCCTAAACTATTAGGTGGAATTGCACAAGTGTATGTGTGTGTGTGCGCGTGCATGTGTGTGCACGTGTGTGTGCACGCGTGCATGTTTCTCTATCTCCCACCCTTAGAAAGACATATATAGTATTTTTTTTTTTGCAGTACCAGGGATCAAACTCAGGACCTTGGGCTTGAGGCATTTATACTGTGGAGTCAGCTCCCTGGCCGTAAAGAAATCTTTTTTTTTTTTTTTTTTTTTTTTTGCAGAACCGGGGATTGAACTCAGGCCCTTGAGCTTGCCAGGGAAATACTTATTCTACTGAGCCATCTCCCCAGCCCCTAGATAATTTTATTGAGAAAGAAGGAGCAATGAGACAGTTTCAAAAAGGTTAGTAGGATAGTTATAATAATTAATATATTGCATATTATTGTCTTTGTAGTAGTTATTCATAATACAAAATGCAGACAAGATATCTTGTCTAAACACTATTAGTTCAAAACTGTCTTCTCATTGAACTAAAAGAAAGCTGTATATCTATGCTATTTTGTATGTATAGTTATATATTTTTTCACTACAAAATAATCCTTTGTTTATATCCCCTTTTTGTTTACTTTTGTCAGATATGAGTATTCCATTGCCATTCAAATATTGTGGGTGCATGAATTCAGCAAAGTAATCCAATATAGTCCAGGAGTCTATAATAGAAGTGGGCTATCTGCATGACTGGCAATGTAAAAGGATTCTTAAATATAGACATTTAGGATGGTGGTTACCTCTGAGGGGAGAGGCAACGATCAAAAGAACAAGTGTGGGACACAGATACTACCATATCAGTATTTCAACTCTCGGAAGGACCATATGTTCATTTCATTGTCCCTAACTTCATAACTTACATATATGTCATATGCATCAGCTACAGAGAAGGGGCTATGTGTCCCACACTCAGTAGCTAGCAAATTTCACTTTCTAGTGTGTCAAATGGTGCTCTTAATGTCTCCAAAGAGCACAAGCAATTTTTCACTGCTAAAACCAGGCTCAGCCGGGTGTGGTGGCGCACACCTGTAATCCCAGCACTCGGGAGGCTGAGGCAGGAGGATTGTTGTGAGTTCGAGACCAGCCTGAGCTACAAAGTGAGCTTAAGGACAGCCTGAACTGCATAGTGAGACCCTGTCTCAAAAAAAAAGACAAAAAAATAAAAAATAAAACCAGGCTCAGTGAATACAGCAGAGCCCCTCTAGAGGATTCCACAATCCCCCAAGAAGTGGCTGTGGCCTTAACCTTCAAGTGGAGAATTCCTCCTTGCTAGAGTTTCATGAAAGGAAAGGAATGAGCCCGAGCATACCACAGACACAACTCCTAAAGGAATTCCCTAAGGCCCACGTCTATGATCTTGCCCACTCTCAAGCCCTTTTTAAAAATAGCTCCCCAATTCTTTGGTAAACTAGTAGAAGAAAATAGCCTGTTTTTAAAGGGGAGATACTAAATAGCTACATCATTTTGCTTAAGCAATGAGCCAAGTCGCTTCTAATGAGGTTGTGGCATTGCTGAGAATAAGAGATATATTTAAATAGTCCATACATTATCCCCAATAAATCACTTGAGAAATATTCTCAAATGTACTAAATGTATTTTTAGTGGCATGTGCCTGACCTTTCTGGAAGAGGAAAGATAATGCTGGAACATTTTATGCATAAACATTTATCTAAATTAGTAGTCGAGATGCTTGTAAAATTGTTTTACATTTTCTTAACACCTTTAACTATATTCTATGCCTCAGAAAGCATTTATTTTTTTCTACCTTTCATAAAATACAGAATCTATCTATGAAGTGGCAGGAATATAAGGCCAGAAACTTTTCTGATGACCCAATGAGAATGGTCCTATTGCCTCACGGCCTCAGGCAGGATAGATGCATGTATTTGTAACGTTTCCTAAAATGACTTGCAGGCCATAAAATTTTTGTTTTTATGACTGTATTTCTGAGTGGTTTAAAATCAGTGCCATATTCTTTTTTATAATATGCACAATAAAAATGTAAATAAGAGCCATTTATTCAACAAACGCACCAAGAACCTGCTTGTGCCTGGTACTCTGTCGGGATGCATCAGACTGCCCTCAAAATCTGCATAGTCTGGGGTATCTTTCAAAGGCCTTGTATTAAATCTACGTAGGAACCTTTGTATGTTACGCTCCACTGGCTGAAGGAAATAATGACCATGCGTTCCGGAGACTGGCAGGCCAGGGGTTTGGCGTTCCCAGCCTCCATTGCAACGTCTCACCTGCTTCCCTACCCCATCTTTTCATCTGCCCCTGACACTGCCTGTGAGCCTCAGTGAGACTTTCTACCTCCTACTCTTTTCCACTCCCTCTTTATTCTTCTCCTGTCTCTGTCTCTCCTGTTCTCTGATACTCTACGTTTTTTAGGAGTTGCACCACACTCCCCGCCCAGCAACCCTTCATCCATGGCAGTGTCACTCAGCCTCTTGCCTTGGCAGGAAGATCGGCAGTGGCTTCCTGACCTCTCCGATGTCCCGTTGGTTCTCCCCTTCTTTCTTGACCTTCTGCAGCAGCTGACCTGTGGGTCCTGCCACCAGCCCTCGACCGCCTCCCTTTGCAGAGGCCCCTCTTTGGCTGTCCATCCGGGGGTGCCTGGCTCGCCCCTTGCCCATCCTCTGCACATCCCGCCAGGATTGGCGCTCGCAATCCTGGTGCCCCTCCTCTTGTCCTGCTGCCGCTCTGCCCGCTGGAGTTCTCCTTGTGGCCCACACAGTCACACATCAGTGCCATTAGAATACTGTCCTTTTTGTCTCCCTCTCACTCATTCCCCTTTCCTCCATCTTTCTGCATTCCCCACATCTTCCTGGGACTGGCTCACAGGAAAGGCATCATACAGTGG
Source organism: Ctenomys sociabilis (assembly GCA_004027165.1). Lineage (NCBI taxonomy): Eukaryota > Metazoa > Chordata > Mammalia > Rodentia > Ctenomyidae > Ctenomys > Ctenomys sociabilis. The sequence goes on along the minus strand of PVKA01018592.1, from coordinate 5,352 downwards.
ACTCTGGAAGAGAATGGTATGGGTCTAAACCCTGGCTTTACACGGATGAGCTGTATGACCTTGGGTGAGCGATTGAACCTCTTTGTGAAAAAACAAACTATAGAATGAAGATAGAAGTCATCTTTCCTCTGGAAATTGGTCAGAGAATTAATGATTTAATAACTAAAATGGTCTATGAAGTGGTGCTTGGCACACTGCAAGTGCTTTGTGTATTGAATAAAGGCAGAAGGTAAACATTGAAAGTATTTTCCAAATGTCCAAGCTTTCAGTCCCCTCTTGCCAGCCCATTTGTCACCATCTGTACCATTTCCCTAAGTGTCTCCCTGGTACCTTTCATGCCCACTTATTCAGAGACCCTGTCCCAGTCACCTCTGTATCCCAGCCTGGCACAGAGCTGCTCATGGCAAATGTTGGTTTAATGAATAGTAAATTAAGGGGTTGGTTTTCTGTGGCAAATTAAGGACCATTTCCTTGAAAGGTGTTTTGGCAGCAGGTGAAGCTGGGGTACTGTCAGGCACCAGCATGTTCCACTCACCCCCACAATTTCTTCAAACCAGTAAACTGATCAGGTGGCAGGAGCCTTAACAGTGCCAAACCCAATTAATCCAAACCATAATGGCATGCATGGCACCTTTCTGTATCACATCAATGGAGTTTTATTTTCCATCCTTCATACCTGTTTCCTTCTCTGTGTGTAAGTTAATGAGTTTTATATTTAAAACATGAAAAGCCAATAAAACATGAAAACCACAAATCAACAGTTCTTTGTTCAAGAATATCCTGTTTAATCAAGAAACGTTCCCTAGTCATGTACTCAATTCACCCACCAGGTGCCAGGTGGCAATAGGTATTCTATCAGGGTGGGCTGGGGAGCAAGCATGTGAGAGAGAAAAGCTGTGTTCTCTGCCCCTGGGGGCTCACATGCTGTATGTAATTAGAGTATAGCTCCCTCCTCCTAGGCGAGCATGTTTAGAAATCAAAGATGTTCCTATAACCCATTAAAGCATATATGCCTCTAATTAGCCCAATTGAGCATATAATGTGCTAAAATCTCTCACCTTTTTTGCTCCTTTCAACTAGTCTCTGAGCACTTCATTTTATAGTAAGCTTTCACTGCAGAACAAGAAATAATGAAATGACAGGTATGAACCCATTGTTAGATGAAACAAAGGATAGTATTGGCTGAAGACCTTCTACGTTATGGGGGCTTGAAGTGGGTCCTGTCCTGTGATGAAAACATTTGGTATTTGCCTAATGAGACCATCCTTGTACCTACCCAAGAAGAAAGACACTGCATTGAAACAGTTTCTATTAACGACAGCACATTCAGCACTTTCTGCTCACAGCCGAGTCTGTGGGGTAGGCAGGTTTCTTGTAGTAAATGCCGCAGTTGGGCCCAGGTTTTTTAGCAAGATGTCTGATTGGCTACTCCCCAAATATAACTTAAATTGGCTTAAAATAGAACAATCACATGCTAACCCAATAGCATTAGCAACTCTATTAACAGCCAATTTCACATCCACACCAGAGGGAGTGAAAGGTAATTTGCTCATTATCAACACCCTCCGGCAGTGGAAGGAAATGACTGTTCATCAAAAAGTATTTTCCAGCATAACAATAGCAGCACCCACATGTAACCACCTCGCTCTCCCTTCCCTTCCACAATGTGATCATTAAAAAATAGCGACACAGAAAAAGACTGGGAATATAAGCTGGTTGATATGCGTAGTCTACTCACCTACCCCTTAAAATCAACCTTATCTTCATCTCACCTTGACCCTGTAGGGCCACAGGAAATATGGGCAAGTAATCCCACAGGACACAGGGTGGATCCTAGTACAACAGAAACAGCTTAGAATACAAAGCGTTCCAAGGACTTACTACTTGACTAGTACCTCACACTACTTTAGCTCAGCCAGTTGAATGCAGACAGACCTTGGAAACTATTATAATAAACCTAATTGTAGGTTTTACTAGTGATTAAAAAAAAATGAACCATTCAGAAATACAGCATTGTTCTAATATGTTATTTTAAATCTCACCCACCAACAGACTTCATTTAGTAAATATTTCTGCAAAAATCAAGTTCTTTGTTTGTCTTTACTTGCTGCTTGACCAGCTTCTACTGGACATGTTTATGGATTTGACCATCATCATACATACTATTGTAGTTACAAATCAAAGAAATCGATTTCTAATCTATTATTTTGCTCAACTATTTTTACCTAAGAATCATCATCTCCTAAACATGATCCACCCTTCTAGGCCTCCCTCTCTCTTCCTACTTCTTTCCAGTCTCTCTCCTCTTCATAGAGGAGCTAATCTGTATGAAGTAACTCTAGATGTGTCACTCCCAGATTAAAAAGCATTCTAGGGTTTCCTATTTCCTCTAGACAAATTCCAGATTTCTCATCCTAGCATCTAAAACTCTTCACAACCATGCTTCTCTAAGCTCCTACTCTTCTAGCTCCAGGTGGAAATTTTTATTTGTCCTCAATATCCTAGAATACAACTCATCTTTATAGATGAGAACCAAAGGCAAGGTCCAATGCAATTTTCCCATAATATCTTTCAAATTTTGTGACACCTCTAAACAGGAATAGTCCTCTGGGACCCTGAAACTTCAAGGTGGATTATAGGGACTTCTCCCAGAACTTAAAAATAAGAGAAAACTTTTTCTAGGAGCTGGCCATCCCCAGAGTCATATTAGACAAAATAGCTGTCAAATCTGCAAAACCTGACTGGGCCATAATAGACTGTATAAGAAAAGAATATCAATCTTGTGCTGCAGAGAGAAAAGAGTCACAGAGGAAAGGATGATCCTTCCTAGTGATGTCCAGGAGAGAGGGAGTTATGCACAAAAGACTGTCAGCCCTATGGTGAGAGCTTTGGCACCTGAGACAGTCACCTGATGCCATCCTAGTCAGTTAGTATTTAATACTGGATTATTTTAGAGTCCTTTACTCCTGACTATGTCACCCCAAAATTGCTTTCATTTCTCATGTTTATCTATAAGAGAAATGTTGGCCATATGGACCAAGAATAGTCAAGTTATTGACAATGATTTATTACTACAAATTAGTTCATGGGTTCTTTATTCCTTCAGTAAATATGATTGATCAATCGTCTACTATATGCCAGTGACTTTTATACTCATTTGAGATAAAATAGTACAGAAGAACCATAGTCCCTTTTTCCATGGTATCTACAGTCTAGAGGAAATACAGGCATGAGTGTGATTGCAGTTCTAATATGTGACAAATGCCCTATTCAAACTCCTTGCACATGCTTGGAAGAACCCAGGCTGAGGGAGCAGAGAATGTTTCATAGAGGGAATGATATTCACTATGAGTCTTAAGGGATCCACTGGAGTTATCCTAAAGATGATGAGAAGATGGTAATGGAAAGAGCAACATAGCACAAGCAGCACAGGCCAGTGACTGGAACTATATAGGTCTCAGCTGCTAAGAACAGACCTTAACCTAAAAGCCAAGAAAAGAGATGTCAGAAAAAATGAACATGATTAGCAGAGCTGGAGGTGCGGGGGTATGAAGAAGGGCAAGTCTGAGGGTCAGAAAACAGGACCCAGATCAAGGAAGCCCTTCTAGTGTCTTTTACCTAAACTTAACTTTGAAAAAAATGGAGAACCACTGAAAAGTTATCAGCAAACGAAAGGACACTATTATGCCTTTGGTTATTGGGAAAATGGATAACACATTGGGGATGATGAAAAGCAAGCAATAAATAATTTATTTGGAAGGTACAATTGTCAAGATTTGGCAAGTGGGGATGAGGGAGCTGTGAGTAGAGGGGAGAGGAGAAAAAGGAAGAGAGAGGGAGGGGAGGGAGGGATGGGAGAAGAAGGGAGGGGAAAAGAGAAGAGAGAAGAAGATCAAGATGATGCTTGGATTTCTGGGTTGAACAAACAGGGTGAGGGTGGTACCTTTCAGTGAGGCAACAGATAGATGAGGCTATAAACACCACCTCTAGGGTTGAGCTATCTGGTGCAATTCAGTCCCTGATTTAGCACACAACAGTATATAGTCTTGGGTAAGTTACATAAGTTCCCTGTGTGTCAGTGTTCCCATCAATGATGAAAGTAATCAGAGCACCTACATCACAAATTTGTCATGAGTTGAAGTGTTCAGAACAGTGCCTGGGGCACACAATGTTGATATGTGGTTGTTAAATAAGTTATATAAGTTACACAGGAGGAAAAGCAGGTCTGGGACAGAGGATTTCTTTTTGGGACAGGGACTTGCTATGTCATTCAGGCTGGCCATAGACTCACAAAATAGCCCAAGGTGGCTGCAAACTCATGGTGATCCTCCTCTTCCAGGCCCCTCAATACTGGGATTATAGGCATGTGTTACCATACTGAACTGGAGTAGGAGATTATTATGGGCTTAATTTTTCAAATGATGAATTGCAGAGATCTATGAAGCCATTAAGTACAGCTGTCTAGAAGGCAGTTGTGTATACATGTAGAGCTCCAGTAGGAGAGCTATGCTGGAGATTTGGTTTGGGGAATAATCCTCATATAAATGGTAACTGATATCACAAAAGTAGGTGGAATGGACCAGAAAGAATATAGAAAAAGGAGGAGGAGAACAAGAGGAGATAACTTGGGGAGAAATCAGGCAGTAGAGATACTCACCAAAGAAAACAAAGAGCAGTCCAAAATGCAAAAGGAAAATGAAAAGAGGGACTCAGAAACCCAGGGCAGAAGATGTTTGTAGAAGCATTTCTAGTAGGTTACTGTAGAAGTAGCCACTAATATTAAGATTTTCAGGAACAATCAAGACCAAAACAGTGCTGATTAGATCTGCTAACAAAAATTTGACTTTCTGTCATCAAAGTTGCTGGAAGAACTCAGGAAGTGAGTGGGAAGCATGTGTGGGGGAAACACCAAGAGACAACAAATACACAGAAGTTGTGCATGAAGATGTGGTGGGAAAGGGGGAGGTGAGAACACAGATGATAGGTAGATGTCAGAAGACACTGCTCTTGGCAATAGGATTAAGCTCACATCCTTCATATTGAACTAGATACGCAGCTCTTTTTTGTATTTTTTGTTTTGAGACAGGGTCTCACTAAGTCACTAAGTTGCCTAGGCTTGCTCTGAATTTGCAATCTTGCCTCAGCTTCCAGGTTACTGGAATTACAGGTGTGAACTGCCACACCTGGCTAGAATTTTTTTATAGTTATAATACTTAAGCATATTTCACTACTGTTAAGAGTTGCATTGTCAGGCTGGGGAGATAGCTCAACGGCATAGGTGCCACCTGACAAGGTCCTGAGTTTGATCCCTTGTATGTATGTATGTATGTATGTATGTATGTATGTATGTAT
>PVKA01018591.1:0-43562 GCA_004027165.1 Ctenomys sociabilis | reverse complement strand
ATAGTGTGAAGCAGCTGGATGTCCATGGGGAGTAGGGCCGATGCCCAAACATGGCCAGGCAGATCATGGAGGTGCGGAAGAGACAGTATGTTCTCAGGTGAGACTCATGATGGAGAAGAGGGCTGGGGACGAATGCTGCATATGTTCAAGAAAGGTAGCTCCAGGGTCACGTGTAGCTAGGGAAGGGGCTGGACTCCTGAACACAGGTGACACCCATGGTAGCTGAGGCCAAAGATGGGACCTGGGCATAAGCAGTCAGAGGATGCAACCAGATTTGGAGGCAAGACTTTGGTGGCAGTTGCTGATCAAAAGTGGAATTTCTGACATTGGCAGTGCTGAGGAAGGACTGCAGGGGTCTAAGGAGAAATACGGAAGAAACAGGCCATGGATAAGACAGCCAAAGTGGCTGACTATGGGATGGAAGAGAAAAGGCAGGGCACTGCCCTCACAGCCAGAAGGCCAGCATCTGGTGGACATAGACAAGGTGCTGAAGAGCAGGCCAACGGGCTGCATAGCAGGAGGGCGGCTGCCTGGCAGGTGGGGTGGATGTCTCTGGGATAGTGCAGCCAAAGACCTCAGCCATGTGAGCTGCAGCTGGTTGTCCACAAGTGAAGGGGAAGGGTGGGTGGACTGCAGGAAATCCTCTGAAAGGCCCTCTCCAGGACCTGGGCCGTGAGGCCTGCAGCGCTGGGCTGGAGGAGCCAGTGAGGCATGAATCTCCACTAGGAGACTGCAGAAGATGCCATAGCAGCTCAGCAATCTCACAAAATCCTGTCCCAGTGCAATCTTTTAACAAAATGAAATTTCACTCAGCCCCAAAACAGGAATCCGTGCCATGGGCAGGAAAATAAATGAGTTGTAAGACCACGATGTAAAGTCAGATAAGTCAGACACAGAAAATTACATACCATGTGGCTGCTCTTCTGGGAGAACCACTGAAATATGAGTGAGCTAAAAAGTAAAATAGGCTTTCAGGGGATGGAGAGGGGATCAAGAGAAAAGGTACGGGAGAAAGTGGGGGGGGGTGATCAAAAGCGGTCAAGATATGATTATGTATACATATACGAGTAGTCACATATATGTGCTTTCCCCAAAATGAATGTAAATATTATGCATTATAAACATATATCAATAAAAGGACCATAAAAAATAAAAGTCAACGCAGAAAATTCAGGCTGCACTGAAATAACAGAATCTTAAATGAAGATAGTGCTTCTATACTTGCAGTGCTAGGTATTCCTGTGGCTCTGCTAGAGACAGGACTTGCAAGCGTCTAAGGTCACAAGGGTGGGGCCTGCATCAGATGGAGTTCGTGCCATTCTGAAAGAGCAGGAAACACAACCCTCTCTTTCTGGCTCTTGCTTTCTCTGGGTCTCTTCATCTCTTTCCCATCCCTACTCTGCCATGTGAGGACAAGGTGAGAAAACAGGTGTCTGAAATATAGGACAAGAGCCCTCAGCTGACCCCTGCTCTGCAGAGCAGTGAGGACCGTAACTAATAGTATCCATGGCATTTTGCACAGGCTGGCCATGACCTGGGCTAAAATAGATGGGCTCCAACAGTGCTGTGCTTAAGCCCGAGGGGTGGGGTGGTAGGGGAAAGCCCATCTTCCCATTCATGTTTTGACGTTATTTTTAAAGGCACTAAAAAAGTATAAGTTTGCTACTAAAGTCAGGATAGTAAATTTATAACTAGTTTTTATTTTATATAAATAAGAAATTTAAAATAGAAATGTTGCAACACTTCAATACCTCTATTTTACATTTTTTTCTGTATTTTTCAGCACTTTAATGTTTGGAGGATAGATGCTAATTGTTAGAGGCATACAACACTAAGTTTAGAGATGGACACACTATTTTACTTCTGCCTTGGGCTCCAAATACACTTGGATGTTTGCTGCTCAGAATAGAAGAGTAAAGATACATTTTTAAAGTTTCTTTTATTGCTCATCTCCTTTGCATTGTTCTCTTTATTGCTCAAGAAATGCATACTCATCAAAATAACCCTCTGCCATCCATGGACTGAAGAGGAATGCAGATGGAATGCTGGCCACTCCTTTCTTCTGGGAAACATGCAGGATCCGCGGTGAGGTGGTGAGGCGGGCAGTTCACCTCCTGCTTTCTGCCTGAACTGAGGGTAGGAAAACAAGCCCCCTGGGATGCCACCCACTGTTTCTCCCTCCTCCCTTGGGAGAGGGAGCAGAGAAAGTGAGGCGCAGCCTTTTCTCTCTCATAACCCACCTGCCTTTCAGGAGCTGTGTGCTGGTGAGTTCTGCTGTGCTCTGTGCAGAGTGGGGGGTGGGATGGCAATGCACAGGCACCTCAGGGGTACTGGCTGCTGCTGATAACTCAGGCCACCGTGGCGTGTCTGCACATGCATGCCACACATAGGAGCAGGAAATGACAGAAGATCTCAAATTCCCTCACTGATTGTGCCAAAATCACTTTTTCAATTGAATTCCCATACGGCTAACTTCATTTTTGGCTAGATTATTGAGAATCTGTCCTTATTTATCTAGCCTTTCATAAATAATTAACTCGCCCCTCTGCCTTGGCTTCTCCTGGTCATCAGCAGGAGTCCTGCGAACAGCCCTCACATCTTGCAACAAGACTCTGGGACTCTGCTTTTTCTTGCATGACCTTGGACACTGAGCTCTGGGTTGTACCCAGTAGTAGCTGTGTGGGCTCAGGGGCGACCTGTGGTGGGTGGAGCAGAGGATCGGGGTACCACCTGGTGGCTGGCACGCATGTACCTGGGTGTGCTCCTGGCTGGGCACGGCGCTCAGACCTGTCGCTGCCATGTATGTGCTGCCGATGGTCTTGATCTTCTCAACGCCACTGAATTTTGGTTTAGACAGCAGCTGCAAAGCAATGACACCCTTCAGTAACTTAGTGGGTATGACCTGAAGCTAAGCACTCCGCAGCCGCTCTCAGATTCTAGGAAATTTACAGTAACTCAGAAAGTATACATAACTTGTTTCTACCACTGTTAGCACTCTCTGACCTTGGGCCTGATGCAGAGATTTTATGAGTTCTGTGAAGAGTGTGTCTTGGAAGGAAATGGAATACATTGATTTACTTCTAACAAAACATGGATTACCTTCCAAACTGCTAATGAAGGAACCAGGGATAAATTACACTATAAGTGATACTGCCCTCAAATATTTTTTTTTTTCCTGTGGCTGGCTCAGCCTACCCTGGGGGTGGGACTGGCACAGCATGGGGTGCCAGGGATTGAACCATGGTCCCTGTGTACTTGCCTAAGCTTGCTTAAGCAGGCGCTTTAGACCATGAACTACCTCGCCAGCGCTCAAGTAAATTCCTTGATGGTGCTTGAAAAGTGTTCTTACAAACCCAAGAATCAATGAGTGAGGTCTTCTCTAGAGGGCTGCAGTGGTTTGTGACCAATTGTCAATGGTGATAATTTTTGGCTATGTCTCTGAGTACTGAAGATGGGAAGAAAAGAGATCTAGAAAAATAGCCCTGTAGATGGCATGATGCTGCAAGCCTGTCATCCCAGCACTCTGGGAGACTGAGGCAGGAGGATCTCACTTTTGAGGCAAGCCTGGGCAATGGAGCAAGATGATGTCTCAAAAACTGAAACAAGAGCTTGGGAATGTTGCTTATTGTGAAGCCGAGGGTTCATTTCCCAGCACCACAAAAGAGAAAAAAAGATGAAAAGAGGGAAGAAAGAAAGAGAGAAAGAAAAAGAAAAGAAAAGGAAAGAAGAAGAAAGAAAGAAAGAAAGAGAGAGAGAGAGAGAGAGAGAGAGAGAGAGAGAGAGAGAGAGAGAGAGAGAGAAAGAAAGAAAGAAAGAAAGAAAGAAAGAAAGAAAGAAAGAAAGAAAGAAAGAAAGAAAGAGATTCCTCCCTTGTAATGCCAACAAACATGCCTGGCTCATGTATCAATTACAAGCTTCTCACTTGACTCCTCCTTGATCCACTACTTTAGGCCATAGGGTGGAGGCAGAAAAGTTAAAATGTGGAACAGAAACTTGAGGGAAGAAGATAGAAGATCTGGAAAGTTCTGAATCCACTCAGAAAGGCAACGCTCAAATTAATCGACTAACCAAAGCCCAGAAGCATTTCCTTGCTTCTTCCTTAGTGATGCTGTTTTCAGACAAAATCCCCCAAGGACAACATGTCAAAGAACTATAGCTGGCTATGTGTCACATATCCATACACCCACTGTCAGTCATCCATGGGTCCTATTTTATGGGTTCTACTTATTTTATTGAGGTGCAGCTGAAGCTGACATGCCAATGTTCTTCACTCTGCACCTGGTATCCCAGTGGAAATCACTGGTTTTCTTGGTGTCCTCATGCATAGCTGAGGTCATCTCATTGATTATGGCAGAAGAAAACGCACAGGACACAAACAATGTATAAGAACCTCGCTGGTCTGAAACCTTCATGTTACAAAATCTCATCACCTGTATTTCAAAATTCCATGAACTCCAGTGAACACAAGGTCACAGAGATCATGTTTTCTCTGTTGTAGTAATAATAACAGTCATGCAATGGCAGTATCTGTGCAACCAGAGAAGGGTTTCTTCTCACCAGAAAACAGAACACATAATTTTCTATGTCAACCAAACACTGAAGGTTGAAATAGAACAACATATTTCAAATCCTAAAATACATCCTTGTCCTTTCTAAAAGTTGATGTATTATCCACCATATATATTTCTTTGTCAATGATAAAGCGTGACATTGGTGTATTGCTTAAGCTGATGTTTGATAAAGATCTTGACTATGCAAAGACATGCTAATAATCTACCACAAGCAGACAGATTTATTACGTTTTAATAAGTAAAGGGATGGGTAAATATTTTCCTTTCTAGAACATTGAATATAGTTTTTGGTAGCTGTTATATGTTGAGTCACAGTGTCACTGTCTCCCCCCAAATCAGCCTGAGACCTAAATACAGCACATGGTTTTAATTCAAACTATACAAAGATAAGCCAAGACATTTATCATTATGCGGGTCTAATTTCAGACGCATCTGGCCAGTCTTCCCCTTTCCCTGAGGTAACTCTCATACTTACATCATCAAAGTCAGCAATGATTTCATTCAGGAGCCGGAGGCATTCCAAACCCTCCTTATTCACATCTGATTCTGTGTAGAATTCTTTGAAATCCGGGATGGAGGCAAACATGACACAGACACAGTCATAAGACTGATGGTATAAATCCTAGGAAGGAGGAAAGGAACAGCTGAACACCAGGAAGGCGTCCAAATAAAATGCCAAGTGCAAGGGCTTGTTTCATTATGGATTTATAAGAAAATCACCCTAGTGCCCCATAATCCACCCTGACTCTAACTTCTGCCCCATCCCACACACCACCGCTGATGGCAGGAGATGCTTCTGATCACCACTTGCCACTGTCCAGGAGTAGGTGGTGCCTTTACGCTAAGCCTCTGCTGTCTCCGTCTTGGATAACCACAAGCAGTCACACATAGAATTAGGCTTAGGAACATTTCCCAAATGACTGTATTGCACTAAAATAAGTCATTAGTGGTACACAGCTGGGATGAGCAGAACCCCAGGTGTCACTGTGGATGCACTGCATATTGGGCAATGCTCCCTTCACCAGGAATCAGAAGAAGTCTCTTAAGCAAGATGACCGACTCCAAACTGGAAGGACACATGTGAGTGGCTGGTGCGTCCTGTGCTCCTGACAGAGTGAGGGGTCTTGTTCTTCACAAACGTTATCAGAGAGAGGCCTCTGTTCTCTGGGAACCACTGGCAGAGCATAACCATAGTACATAACTAAGCTTTGATGGGTTTTCATGGGGACAATCCTTACTTCAGTGAGGTCTCATAATGCACATCAGAGCCATGGCAAACTGTCAAAGATCACAACAGTGTCAATGGAAAGCCAGACTCATGTCATAGTTCAATTTGCAGGGCTGATCAGTGTGGGGTATGCTCCATTACTGCCTCAGTATCTGCATGCATGAAGTGAGCAACGCAGCCCAGGCTGCTCCGTCTCTTCTAGGCCCCGTGTGGCCGGGCTGTCCCTCTGTGCAAATTGCGCTTTCTCTGCAAAGCTGTCTTGCAAACATTGAGATCCTTGGTGGACAACCTATGGCGTGTGGGATTGCTGAGGCTTGGCTTTGGCTGGGTGACTACAGCTAGGGAGCTGGGGCAACAGGGGAGATCACTTTTGTATCCTGTTTTAGTTAAATACATAAGTTTTGTAAAAGTAGTATAAGCTCCAAAGACTCTTCTCATGTTATGGGAAAAGGGCAAGTTTAGCAAGGGCAGACCACATTCTCTGTGCCTTGTCTTTGCCCCACTGACTGCTCACATGAACCTGAATGATCTTCTAGGTAGAGAAGATGAGGACCAGCACAACACAAGCAGTGCTGGCTCTCTCCAAGTGTCCACCACACATAATGGCTTCATCTCCGACCCCTCTATGTGCATTATCAAGCATCTGGCTATGTCCTGCTAGTCCCCACCTATAAGTAAGGAAATTATTTCCTGGCTACTATGAAATGAGTAGTTTTCTTCACTATGGGGCTAAGAGCAATGGAGCCAAAAAGACCATGGACTGAAATCGCCAAAACTGAGAGTGCAAATACGTCTTTTTGGGTTGTTTCTCTCAGGTATTTGGGCATAATAATGAAAAACTAGCATTGTTTTACAGGTTGACATTCACATTAATGCCTTGGTAATGTCTTTGTGTGCGCAAACACCCCCCCCCCACCCACACACACTGCACACCACATCACATTCATGCCTATACCAATGAGGGTCAGCCCCACCAGATGTCATGAGGCTGGGATAGGGGCTCAGAAATGAGTGATACAAGCCTTGCTCTGGGTGTCTTGGTGGTCAGACTGAAAACAGAACTCCATAAGCAGTTGAAGCGCTGATCCTCCAGGTGTGGAGGTGTCTTGGTGCCTCACCATCCTTAGCACTCTACTGCATCTTGGGCTTGCAAACTTCTCAGCTGCTGCAGGGCTCTCTCTTACTGTTGGGTTAAGTAGCAAGGGCCTTTGAGCTTGGCCCTCCTCTTCTTGGTTAACCTATGTGTGAAATGCTTAGCACTTATATCCCCAACAGTCAGCAACTGTTTGCTTTATCCTTGGTCATTAGATGACTAGAAAACACAGATGCACCTCTTGAAAGCTAAGTGCAAAGCACGTTCACCCTCCCCCAGAATGTCACTAGGGGTCAGGCCATGGTCTCTGGAGGGCTGTCATGGTTATCAGAAAGCAAAGTACTGTTGGTGTGCTGTACGTACTCCCTGGGTGTCTGAAGTGGAGACTGTGGCTTGTTTTTGATTAAGCCCTGGCTATCTCTGAAGGAAGCTGCCTGCCTCAGAATCACACACAGGGAGACTTGGTAACAAACTGGTACTCTCAGGAAGCAATGAGAGATTGCTTTGATGTCTATTCAAGAAAGCTTGCTTTGATGCATTTCCCAGAGAAGTTCTGGCCCTGTAAATCAATGAAGAGATTTATGATTTAGATCTGAAGTGCTCCTCAAAAGTTGCATGTTTAGAGATGGGGCTTTTGAAAGGTAACTGGATCTTAGAATGCTGCTATACTCATCAATGGGCCAATCAGTCATTGATGAATTCAAAGCTGCATGTACTGTTGATAAGCAGGTCCTGGTCAGAGGAGGCAAGTCGCCATGGGTGGGACCTGGAAGAGGGTATTCTTGCCTGTGACTCCTCTCTTGTAGGCAGCCAGGTACATTGACAAGAGAGCGCTTGTGTTGCTAATGGAACCAGAAGGTTCCTTAAAAGGTACAGTGATTTCACTACCTGTGATCAACAGGTAAGTAGATGGCTCCATTAACTTGCTGGGTGTGCAGAGCTTGAGGAGATGAAGCAGAATTGAGCGGCCCCTTTGTTCTCTTCTTGGAAAATGTCTCCCCCTCATTAGTCACCTGCACTTCACACTTAATGTCATATTTACATGTGCTGCAGACAAATGCTGGTCCAGACCTTCTCATGCCAGGTGGCCATCACCTGCCCTGGCCTCCTCCTCTGCCTCCCCATACACTCCTGCATGGCAGTGAAGATGTTCCTGGCACACGACTATTTCTCAGACTCCTCTGAGATCCTGGAGTCTTGAACATAGGGCTTTATGCACAGTGGCATATACATACATGTTCCTAAATTAAGTCCAAGTATAGATCTGTCTGCTGTCCATTCCAATTCAGCAATGTGAAAGAAATTGATGACATTTTATTTCACTTCAAAAGGCATTCTGCATTTCAATAATACCTTTGTCTTTTGAACTGCAGCTAAATATCCATTCCTATAAATGTTCCTCGAATTTCCCATTGCCATTCATTCAAACTGACAAACTCAGATCTTTGTCTTCTTCAGTGTGGATCGCTCCTCATTTCTTCCCAACTCACAAATTATCTCAGCCTTGAAATTATAAGCTTCTTAAGTCACCCATAGAAGCAGAAAGCGATGGCACCAGAGGTGCTTGGGTTGCGCTGCTAATTGTGGCCCCTGGATTGGGGCTGTAGTGCATGCTGTCAAGGTGGCATCTTCCCATGCTGGTGAGACAGAAATGACCACTCTGGGGATGCCTCCAGGGCTGTGATGCCCCCTAATTCACATGTGGACGTTCTCAAGATTGGGGAGTGTTATGCTTTGTGTCCAGATATTCCCCCAAAGCCTCATGCTGTCATGGGTGGCTTTTAGAATTTGTGATTAACTCAAGATCTAATGCTGGATTATGGGTGTGAGTGCTGCTGGGATTATGGGTGTGAGTGCTCCACCCACCCAAGGCTCATAGCTTGAATGCAGCAGAAGACGGGGAAAGGCTTGCTCTCAGCCACTGCTCCTCCCTTTTTGCTCTTGCTGCATTTGCTGTTCTCTGCTGCCATGAACTGCCGCCCTTTGCCATGAGCCATTCCATCTTGGAGCCAGCTAAGTATGGACTGAGTCCTCCGCAAACTGTGAGCAAAATAAAACTTTCCTTCCTTCATTTTAGGTGTCGGGCATTTTGTTCTAGGGACGAGAGAAAACTAACCAAGACAGAGAGCAAATCTTCCTAGTAGCTAATCAAGCCCATACTCAGACTTCAGGAGAGGCTGGGGCTCCTTCCCAACTACTATCTCTAAGACCGGTCAACATGCTTTGAAATGGAAAAATCCCAGCCTCCAGCAGAACCACAGTCTCCCCAGCCCACCTCGCCCAGCCCTGCCCTGGCCTCTGCCCTGCCCCATCTCACCTCGTTCTTCAGGCTCCTGGCCAAGAAGTGCTCCGCCACGTGCGCCGGAAGCACGTTCTCCAGCAGCACGCGGTTCAGGTTCTCCATGGTTTCTATCTCCTCCCGCTCTTTTTTGAACTTGTTCTTCCATAAGAAGTCTAACCTACAGTAATATTCATTCTGTTACAGGAGGACACAGAGGGGAAGAGACAATAGGCATCTTGTCCTGCCAGAGAGCGGAGGTTTCAAAGAGAAAACAAAACAAAACCATACAAAGAACCCCCACATAGAACTGCCACCCTCCCTACAAAGCCCTCTGTTCCCCCAGAATGTCTTTCAATCAGTTTCTAACATGGACTTTCAAACCAAGAGACAGGATTGAAGTGGACCCAGGAGAAGGGTAACCAGCTGTGTGCAGGTTTACACGGCCGCGTGATAGTAAAGCTTCTCCTGTGGCCATGTTAATAAATGATAGCTTAAAGTACTTTTTTGAGGGCGCATGGGATTATATTAATGATGGATACATAGAAAATGAAAGTGATGTAGTCTAATGCATAGCTTGTGGATTTACATTAAAAAGACAAGTGTTCTCTTGTGGGAGCTCACATTTAGCATTTATAAATCAGGTTTTCCCTATCCAGATTAGACTCTTCAGTATTCCATTGTAAATGATATTTGTTTTCATTTGGAGTGCACTGCATACAATATCATTATGGATAGACACAATGTTGATATAATTTAAGATAATGCCTGATGGCTGGACAAGGTGGGGCCCTTGTAATTCCCAGACTCCAAGGGGCTGAGGTGAGAGAATGTTACGTGTGAATCTAGCCCAGGCAACTTAGTGACTGAGTAAAATCCTATCTCAAAATAATAATAATAATAATAATAATAACAATAATGATGATGATAATGATAATGGGCTGAAGATGTAGCTCAGCATGAAAACCTTGAATTCAATCACTAATACCACCTCCCCCTAAAAGGAAGAAAAACAAAAACTGCCTCCTAGTGAAAATACACATGTTTAGGTTCAATCATACAATAAAACAGAAAGTTCTTTCAAAGCAAGTTGTTACTAATGTAGAAATGGAGAAGCTTATTTCCTGGCAAAGGGCCTTCCAGGTCTTGGAGATCATTTTATGCCTCTCATAATATAATTAACTGCGTTAAATGACTTTGGCCCTATTCTTTTGTCACAGATGGGCTTACTAGCGAGGGTGTGTTTCAGCATAAGTAGTAATTTATTGACAAATAAATGCCAAAGGGACTACACACAGGGTGTGGTTTAGTGAATTTAAGTAATTATGAAAGGACAGCAGCACAGACTCAAGTGCACATGCAAACAGCCTCTCCTGTGCAGTAAATCCAGTTTGAAACCTAAAATGATGGTCTTTCATCAGTTATGTTTATTCAAACAACGTGTGGACACTCAGCAACACTCCTGCTGGTGTAGCATATATGACACTGTTAGACTGACCCCGGCTTTACCTCCCCTGTCACAGTACAGGTCCTGCTATGGGCTTCCTGTAAAGTGCCCGCACCTAAGAACAGATTGTTTGCATTTTGGGGATAAAGAGCTTGTGTGGATGGCTTTAAACTGGTGATCAGCAGTGATGTCAAGAAGACACGGTCAGATGAAGGAAGGAGCACAAGTGACCCGCTCTGAGACTGCAGCGCTACTGCTTGGAAGCCCAAGAGCTCCGTGCAAACCATGCACAGAAGCTGCCAGGATCTCTAAGAGGCTGGCATTAGGCCTTACACCTTGCAAGCCCCAAAGGATGGCAATCAGGAGTTGGAAGGCAGCTGCATTGCACTGAGGTGACACAATGATGCCTGGCTGTCTAGATACTGTGCCCACTGTTCTACCTCCCTGGATGTCTGGACACTGAGCCCATTTCTCTTCCTCCATTAGTGCTGGCTGTGTTTGAAATGTATCCCCTGAAATGTTCATATGTTGGAACCTGGGTATAGGTTGGCTTTCATCAATACTGTGGAGCCTTGAGCACGTGGAAGGGGCCCAGCTGGACATCTCTTTGTCTTGGAGTAAGACTTGACTTCTCTGGCTTCCTATTGGAGAGATATGCTCACTCGTGCTCACAGCGCAGTGTGATGCAGAAGGGTGTCATGGCTGTCTCTTGGACCATCTAAAACTGTGCGGTAAAGAAACCTCTCCTCTTTGTAAATCACCCAGCCTGTTTCTCTTTTACAATGTTGCATATTAACTACAGCATCATCTTTCTATGTCTAGGATAGGTATCATTGGCTTTTTTTTTACATTATGGGCATTGAACTCAGGACCTTGTGAATCACAGTCAGGTGCTTCTGCCACTGAGCTGTCTCCCTGGCCCTCCCTGATGGTTATTACCTGTCAATTCTATCATCCACTTATTGATTACTTATCTTTCAGTCATTTATTTGTATTGATACTTCTATCATTTTCCTATCTGAAGTGCCTACCTTATGCTACCCTAGCCTATCTTCCCCTCCCCTTCCCTCCTCTCCCATACCTTACTCTATCCTCCTCTCCCCTATGCTCCCTTCCCCTCCTCTCCTACCCAACCCTACCTTACCCTACCCTACTCACCCTATCCTACCCTACCCTAACTTACCCCATGCTACCCTACCCTACCCTACCCTACCCTATGCTACCCTACCCTATCCTATCCTACCCTACCTACCTACCCTACCCTATCCATCTATCTATTTATCCCATCTTCTGGCCAGACAATGCTATCTACTTTAGCATCTTCTTATTCAAGTCAAAGTAGCTACTGGAACAGAAACTCACTCAGAAATATCTAAAAGGAAAATAAATGTTTATATCCCAAGCCACTTGTAATGGATTAAATGATTTCCCTCAAAAGACAATTCCAAGCCTCAGCCCCAATATCTGTTTATATAGAGTTATTTGCAAATAGGGTTTCTGAGGATGCAATGAAGTCAAGGCCCTTGATAGGTCTTCATTGTGGATTTAGGGTTGGTCCTAGACCTCATGATGAGGGTCTCTATATGAAAAGAAAGAGGGAGACCTGACCCCAAGACCAAGGATGGTCTGTGAAGGGAAGAGACCAGTGGCTGGATGACTGGGGATGATGGTGTTGTGCAAAAGTGGGGACCTGGGAGTGTGCTGTCTGCTCCAGGGCATGAGCTGCAGTACCGCCCAGATTTCCCCAGTTCAGCCTGACCTGTGAGCTCCCTCTCTGTTTCTCAGCTCCTGTCCAGAGCTCTCCTGCAAGGTTTCTGTGGCCCAGACTCCACACAGTGGCATGTATAGTGTTTGCTCTGCCTTGGCTCTAGTCACAGAGGAGAGAGCTGGGCCAGTCTGGAGCAGCCTTCAGTACGGCATCTCATCTGGTTCTGGAGCACCCAGAAGCTGAGGACTGGAGGGCTGTGTACCCCTGAGCAGACAGAGAGCAGGACAGGGGCAGCAGCTCTGCTTCTCCTTTCTCTTGGGCCCTGTAGACATCACTTGCTTTCCTAAGGGGAGTGCCCCACCTAGCCCTCCATAGAACAGGCTGTTCTTGCCAGGCTTCTTCCCTTCTCTAAGGGATCTAGGTTGACTGCATTTCCATAAGACCCGACTTTAGTGCATCACTAGAACTGAAGGTTTTGTATAAGACATGGGGTACCTTTCAATCCAAGTTCCTCAGCTATCAAGAGCAACATTTGGTACCTGACTTTGCTCAGACACAATGCTTCCACTTAAGGAAAGATGATTTGAGGGTAGGGAAGCCACTAAGACAAGTGATGGTGAACATAAGTTGCAAAAGCTCTAGTCTGTCATTTAATAAGCTGGTCAGGAAATACAGCACCTGAACTATAGGTCATTAATACTTGTAGTACTAAGGTCTTCTCTCTAATTTAGGGCAGTTGTTTGTAAGCTTCATGCCATTTGGAAGACTTTGCAGAGGAACTGTTGTCTCAGGGATCAGAGCTCACTCTTGCCCGGGAGACTTGGGACCTGAATAAATCATTTGCATGATGGTGCTGGGTACAGGGCCAGCCTGCTGGGCCACCCTGGCCTGGGGCACTTTGCACAAACACTGTGAATTCTAGCCAGCAACTGCAAGTGGTCACAAAGAGTGACTGCACCTCCAGGGAGGACTAATTTTTCTAGGCTCTGCATGTGCACATTACTTTTGCTGTACTAATGACAAGAAAGGAACACTTCCTTGCAAGATTGAGCTCCTTATGCAACTGGTACCTGGGTAGGAGAGGATAGTCCCAGAGGTAGGGCAGCCAGCCACAGACATGCACTCTATGTGACCACAAACACTAACAGCTCCTCAGCAGAGAAAGCTGAAAGCCAGAGCCCAACTCTAGAATCTACCTCTCAGATATTTGTCATGGATTTAGTATAAATGGTTAATAGTGCGATAGAGTTTCATACACACTTCCTGAGTTGGTTATTTCAAAATAGTGTTTGAACTCAAGACCTTGTGCTTGCCAGTCAGGCACCTACACTGCTTAGCTATATCGCCCGCTTTCAGGGTAGTGTTTTGCACTCCCTGTCACAGGACTCAAAACAGATGTTGGTGGAAGCATCTGGAGCCTGGCGATAGATGAGTTTTATAGTCTGTGAAATAGTGACTTTGCAGAAGGAAAAGTTCAGCCTGAGGTCTCTTCTGGAGACTCAGAGAAGCAACAGGATCCCTAGAAGGAGGAATATTTCACTCTGGTCATGATATATACATTTCTAAAGAGGAATTTCACAGAGAGCAAACTGGTCAAGCAATGGCCGTGACTCATCTACATGGCTGACACTGACAAAGGATCTACAAAGTGCAGTACAGAGACTCAGGATAAATCCTGAAAGGAATTGACTGACCTCATCAGATATAACATTACTTGTTATATGGGCCTTGCTTTATCTTGGTCTTAACCATCCAGCAGAAAAGTATAAAAACGAGGTATAAAAAGTAAAGTCATATTAATATGCTGAGCTGTAAAAGGCTCAAGTCAACAACTTCAGACATTGCCAGTCCTATGGAAAACCCACTACTATTATGAGTTATTGGACTATTTTGGAATATTTTGCTGAATTCATGCACCTACAATATTTAAATGACAAAGGAATACCATTCTCTGAGAAAACTAAACAAAAAAAGTGGATGCAAATGAATGACCATTTTGTATCTATATATTCAAAATAGGATAGATAGACAGCTACTTTCTCTTAATTCAATGAATTAAAAGATTTGTTCTAATAGTGTTTGTGGATAGGATATCATGTCTGCATCTTGTACAATGAATAACCACTAAGACAATAATATGCAATGTATTAATTTGAAACTGTCTCATTACTATTTGTTTCTCGATAAAATTATAAAGAAAAGAAATTTATGTGAGTTCAACACTTTGCTTAGCTGGACACACTCAGCATGGAGTGGGAACATCAGGTCCTACTCCTTGTTAAATGGCAGCAAGACCGGCACTGACAGCAAGAGGTAGGGACTCAAGGCTTTGGGTATGCACTCATTTCTACTTCCTAATAACCTTCTCAGTGATCTCAAAAAATAAAAAATAAAATAAAGAGGAGCATATTCATTGAAATGGTTGCAAACAGAATAAACAATATTACATCCACTTTCAAGCAGAAGAAGCACCCCATCCATTCTGAAATGCACTGAAAATCCTAGTCAACAGGGCTTTTCCCAAATAATGTCAGTTGTTTGCCAGGCAGGCACTTATTCTACTGAGCTATCTCCCAGCCCAATGTCAGCTATTTGGAAACTAAGGGGGACACTTCTGTAGGTCTACAAAACCCATGGATTTTCCTTTTAGCATTAACAGGGAATGAGTTCATTCATGTCCTTGGCATTCACAAAGTCTGCCTTTTGCGGAGAAAAGAACTTCTTTCCTCTGTGTCTACTATTTCTTCTACCTACTTCACTGATTTATGACTCTTGAGCATCCATTTGCATAGGCCTGCCAACACTGTGTAGCAGCAAGGAGTCATTCTTTATCAGAACTTCAGAGCTATGAAAGCAGACTTCTTACCTGCCTCCCCAGGACGAGCAGTGTGATGAAGAATATGGAGAGAGACACAGAGCCCATGGTCTTCAGGTCCTTCCAAATGCCTGGCCTATTAAAAAAAGGCAACCAACCAATAGACAGAAAGACAGACAGACAACATGCATAGGATTTAGAATTCAAGTAGTTACCAGCTTCAGAATCCCTAGTACATAGGTAGGTTGTAGCCCAGTCAAACACACATATATCTTCAAGTCAAGCTTGTCCATAAGCAAAACCAATTTATTTTGAGAAGGCAGTAATACAAGACTTTAAATCAATCTGGATTTCCTACTGTATATTAAGCTATGACCAATATAAAACTGATAAAGGATGAATGATATTTGGTTTATTCTTTTGGGATCAGTATATATTCAGTATAATTAAATGTATATTTTTTTCTGTTTTTCCCCTTGTGATCTCTGAGAGAGAAAGAGAGAGAGAAAGAGAGAGAGAGAGAGAGAGAGAGAGAGAGAGAGAGAGAGAGAGAGAGAGAGAGAGAGAGAGAGAGAGAAGGCTTGCTATTATTCATTAGGTGAAGAAGTGTAACAGTGTAGTTGGGAACTGGATTTCTATAGGCTACTCCCACATGTGAATTAAGCAGTTTATGTCACTTCCCAGCCTGTGCTGCTCCTGCTTTCAAATGATTTTGTATCACAGGGATGTAAAGTGTATACTAGGCATGCTAGTTGTCAGGGCTAGTGACCATTGGGGACTGAGTGTGCTCAGGTCTGACCATGCTGGACATGGCTCACCCTAACCTTACAGGAAGACCTCTCTGGGCATCCTGGGGTGGGTCAGGGTCCAAATTCCCTGCCAGGTGGTTACTTCCCATGCACAATACACAGGAGACCTGGAGCTGAAGAGCTCACTTGCATGGGTTCACTGCTGAATACACCGGAGCATCTGCTCCGGTATAGGATCAAGCATAGGGGTCTAGCTCATGGATCCAGCTGTCAATTTATGCAGTATGTTGTCCTTACTTTGTGACTTTCATTTTCATGAGGCAGGGCCCAAGGGCAGATGACACAGTAGGAGGACATGGTGTAGAGCTCATGGGATCAGAAGGCTCTGGTGATAGACACCCAGGTTTGAACCTGAGCTTCAAGACACTGGGTGAGCCTTCTGGAGCGGATGGGCCTCACCAGTCACAGGAGGGAGCAGCATCTGCCTGCCCATGGTACATGCAGTAGTCACATATCAGCTGTCTGTCTGTCTGTCTGTCTGTCTGTCTGTCTGTCTGTCTGTCTGTCTGTCTGTCTATCTATCTATCTATCTATCTATCTATCTATCTATCTATCTATCTATCTATCTATCTATCTATCTATCTATCTTATCTGTCTGTCTGTCTGCCTGCCTGCATATCTATCTATCTATCTATCTATCTATCTATCTATCTATCTATCTATCTATCTATCTAATCTATCTATCTATCTATCATATCTGTCTGTCTGTCTGCCTGCCTGCCTATCTATCATATCTGTCTGTCTGTCTGTCTGCCTGCCTATCTATCTATCTATCTATCTATCTATCTATCTATCTATCATCTATCTATCTAGTCTGGTACACAGGAAGCTTTCTGAGAATAGCACTCATGTTAATTGTGTGTTTATAAGAGAAGGGAATGGAGTTAGGAGCTAGATAAAAACATAAGGTAATGAGCCTTAGCAAATTTCACTGACAGCATTAAAGACCCAAATACAAGGGAAAAAGCAGGACAGAGAGACACAGTTGCTTTGGCCCAATCTTATAAAACCGAGTTGTTCTTCTCTGGGCCGATGGCACCATGTCTAATTACACAGTTGCAGTGATTGAGAGAAGCACATGTACAAAAACAATGCTGACTTCAGCAAGCTTTAAATTCACTTTTGTCCACACTGACTACACAACCACTCTACCCATTCGTTGGTTAAAGCAACACATCCAGCATCCTAAGAGGCAGGTGCAGATCATTTTCTCTAGCTTGATAAACAATAGGATGTTACACTCAAGTTCCAAGGGGCAAGGGAAAGAAGCTAGGACAACCCAACTGAGAGTCACAGGTGCTTTTTCTGAAATTCTCTCTGCGTGGGAAGGACTCCATGTTGCCTCATAGATTTTAGTGACACTTCTTGAGTACTTCTTTTATCTAGTGAGCAAAAAGAACTGCCAGTATACACCAGAGGATGTTATCCATCAAGGTTTCTGGGCATCTCATGGTCCAGTCTTGGGCTGTATGTGGTTGTGCGTAGGTGGGAGAGGTGGGCAGAGGTAGAGTGGAAGGTGGAGAAGAATCCGGATGGGATCTTAGGGTCTCTTCCTGGCACTGTATTGATGACTACATTAGTTCTTGAGAGCTACTATACTACAGTAACACGGAGTGGTTTACAAAAGCAGAAAGGTCTTGTTCCATAGACTTGAAGATGGGAAATCTGAAATCAAGGTGCCCTTAGTGTCACACACTGCTTCTGAAACTTTCCAGGAATTCTTTCCCTGTCCTAGCTTCTGGGAATATTTGGTGACCCTTGGTGGCTTGCTGGGAATCTGGTGTTGCTCCTGAGGCTTGCTGTTGAGTCACATGACCTTTTCCTGAACTGCCACAGAGGCCTTGCTGTGTGTCTGGTCTTCACAGGGTTGCAATCATCTAAGGACACAATTGTGCTGAACCAGGGCCCACCTTCCTGCAGATGACCTTATCTTAAGCAGCTGTACAGCATCTGCACCTCTCTTATGTCCAAATCAGTAACATTTTGCAGAGCCAGGGACTAAAACTTTACCACGTCATCATTTGGGGTACACAATTCAACCCACCAGCTGGGTTGGCCATTTATATGAAAAAACAACAGCCAGGTGTTCACACACACATACTCATGCACACACTCACACTCACACTCATACTCATTTGCAGGGCCAAATCTACTTTGGATCCCCACATTGAGGAGGTACCATCACTGATTTGGGAAGTGGAAAAGATCCAGCCAATACGGAAAGTTTTTCACTCCAAGATTTCTAATATGATAACAACAGTAGTTGAAATGCAACAAAATATGCTCTTTCTATCTAGAAATTAGGCTCTGGGGACTTAGATCCTTAAACATGCCTGTGGCCGCACATTAATTTGCAGCTTGCCATGTGCCTTAGGCTGTCCTTGGAGCAATCTTTCTGACCTTCAAATTTCAAGAATGTAGAAGAGAAAAATATTCTAAGGAAGAGATGGAAGAGGTACTTGGTAAGCCAGCCACCAACCCAACAGCCAACACTTCAGGCAAGCTAAAGAGGCTGACAGTTTCATACTTCTCAGGAGAGAAGACAGCCCAGGCACAGAAATATAAGCAATCCTACTTTCCAAAAGCTGTCAGTTTCCCAGGTAAGATGAACTTTTATTTTTTATTTTTAAAATATACCCAAAGAAACCCAGTTTCTGACATGCTGTGAACAGTGACTACCTGGAGTCTCACAGACCTTCTCAGGCCCAGGACTCATGAAGGAGAAGCCAGTGAAGAGTCGAAGCCCTCCCAGCTGCCAGCTCACAGACTGGTCATCATTTCACTTCTTGGTTGTCTTTTTGCTGTACTGTTAACTTAGGAAACCTCTGGGTTTGTATCAATCAGCAATGCCTGAATTCTCAGCAACCTTTGAAGTCAAACTGGTACAAAAAAGCAAAAGTTTTGTCCAACTTGATGATGTCACAGGTAAGACTCTGATCAGTGCAACTGACTCTGCATAGGCTGAGGACTAAGTTTCTAATTACAAAAGACAACAACACCCCCAGAAAGCAAATGTTGGACACAAAGTGGATAAGACAAAGTAAAGATAGAACCTAAAGAAGGCCCTGAGCTCTGTCAATGGAACCTCATCTAGGCCTTCCCTCTGGAGGGGCAGGGTACTGCTAAGACACACTGGCAAGGACTCTGAGATGTTCCCTCACATTTCAGCGGCAGGCATAGGCTCTGGTGGGTCTCTCCCTGGCACCTCCTCCTCACCCTGAGTCATCACTGACACATGAGAACAGCAGGTCAGCAGGGGTCCCACACTCTAAATCAAGGGTGCCCAGGGAGAGTGCCTTGGAAAAATGAATGAATGGACAAATAGCTGCATGGCTTAGAAAATGCTCATCTCCCCCAAGGGATTTGGAGGTACTTTTTCCTCCCCGATTAGACACAGAGTCACCAGAACTTATGCAAACTTCCAGAGAAGGTGGTTTGCTGCCATCCAGGGACACATGGCTCAAAGCCTCATGCTTTGTCAGAGTGTTAGTCATAGATGTCAAGCAAAACCTTCCAGGGCTTTGACCAGACCAATGTAATAAGGAACAGGAGCACTCTGAGGAAAAGCCCTTAGGCACTCGCAGATCAGGAGGGAAGATATAAGGGGCAGCAGAGCCAGAGCTAATGGTAGCTGTGGAGACTACAGTGCATCCCAATTAACGTAGCTGTGGGTTCACTTTGTAGAGAACACAGATTTTTAATGTGAAGCGAAGCCATGGAACTGAACAGTTAGCATCCCCACTTGAAGAGGAAGACCACAAGTATGTAGCCAACAGAGAGCACCAGTGAGGCACAATCCCCCTTCCTGTCCTTAGATCAAATGAAACAAGACAGAGTCAGTCTCCAAACCAGCCATCTCTCTTTGGGCAAATCCAAATAACAAGGCATTACTGTGGATTGGTTAAAGAAGCCTATCAGCAAGGGCTGCTTTCTATGGAAGGAAGTGAGCAGGCCTGGGTAGACACACTCTCTTGTGTGTCTACCAGTCAGGCTGCTGGGGTCTCCTCCCTCCCTGCTTCCCTGAGATGGGCACCACACAGAGAAGCATGTACTCCTTACTTGGGAAAAATGGGCAGGAGAGTGTGGAAGCTGAGCTATTAAATTTAAAAGTAATTTTAATTTTTTCAATAGTAATTTGTATACATCATGGGAGCTGAAAATTTGGATATAGTTTTAACTTCAAGAAGGATGTTTTTAAAGAGAATCTTGGTGCTTGTGGATACCCCCAGGTGTGCACAAAAGGGTAGACCTACAATTTCCCCCTCTTCTGTGAATGACAGAGCCATAGCTTCCCAGGACTACTGGTGCCTTTGTCACCCATGGCCCCTAAACCAGACACAACACATCAAGACCCTGGGATTTCTGAGACATACAGATAAAGCATGGAAAGTAGGATAGTTCTATCTCAGAAAGCTTCACCCACACATAGTGAGAGCTTGGGTTTCTCTATTGCTCTCCTGGATTGGGGGACTGTTGAAGTAGGAAGGTAAGACTAGGTGGCTCTGTCTTACAGTTATAGCCCCAGCTTTGAGGTGACACTCAGCGCTAACTGTGACAGACATTTAAGAGTTCAGTTTATGCACTGCCCTCAATTTCTACTCAGCTAGTGTTCTAATATATACTGGGCAGTTTACAGGGCTTCTAGTTAGCTCCTGTAAAAGAGGTCTCTCTCTTTTTTTTTTTTTTTTTTTTTTTTTTTTTGGCCTTCTTTGAATGAAAGATTCATGTATAACCTTCGGGTTAGTTTACCTTGTGACTGGGTCTACATGCAATGATAACACCCAAACCTTGATATTTTTCAGTTCTGCAAGAAAAGAAATGTAAGACAATCTGACAATATCTTACCATCTGTAGCCAGCCTAGGCTAGGGGAAGGGAGTGGAACTTCAAGACCGAGCACTTCCAACAGTATCAGTGGTCATTAATGTCACCACCAACTTGAAAAGCACTTAGTGCTTTCAGTTCTGGTTAAGCCCCTACAGAGAAGTACCCCAGCTTGCAAAGGGGACCATGACCGATAGAGTCACGAAATTTCTTGTGGTCGCAGATGACACAGAGAATTGCTATAAAAGCCCCGGAGTTAGGAAACATCTTGTTCTCGGCATGAGAAACTTCTGAGGCTCCTGTGCCAGGAGGTGACCTAGCAGAGTCCCATAAGGACAAGTAATGCTGTGTGCTTGGATGTTGCAGGCCTGTGGTGTGATGGATTTATAATGGCACATCCTCTCAGAAACATCTTTTTTTCTGAATCCTGGAAGTCTGCTTCCCACATTCAAAAACCTATAAATTACATTTGATGCTATTTTCTGAATCATTCATTGATTGGGTACTTTTTTTAGAGTACACTTTTCCTGTTTTCTTTGATTACTCTATTGGCAGTGGTGTACTCTACCCCGCTAGCCTGTCCATGTTCAGTGTCAGATTGACTCAGAACAGGTCCCCGCCATGGGGGTCATCTGAATTCACACAGGACAACTGCAAGGTCCAAACGTATATTCAGTTGCTAGCACTGACTTTACGTAGAGATGTCCTCTCCAACTTTCTTTCATTAATGATAATAATATCTATAAGTATAATATCATGTATGCACCTTGTATGATACCAAAACATTATAAAAACAGTTTGCATTGTATTAATTTATCAAATCTGTCCTGCTAATTTATCTCATTGCCATCTCATTGCTATTTCCTCTTCAATAAAATAAAAAATATTAAAAATTAATGATATAAAAATGTATGTAGACACTGAAGAGACACAGCCTCATGAAGATATGTAGCCTTAAGAGAAGGAGCTGAGCAAGGAGATTTCATTCTGGCCATATTTAGGTTTTTTAGCTCATTTTGGGGTACATCTTTTTTTTTTCATTCAGTCAACACCTTTATTAGGTATTGAATAATATAAAGCACCTTTGTAGGCATTGTTGGTATGGTAGCTCCTCTTGGTTTGGATCTTCTATTTTGCTTAATTCACCAGCAGATGCTGGTCTTTAGTATATGTGTATTACAGAACAGGGCTAACAAACAAGAAAGGCTATGTCTGATTCTTGGGTACACAATTTGCATACTTCCAGCATGGTGTCAACAAGACAGGAGCTGCTCAGTCTTAGGTACACGTGGGGTGAGAGCCAGAAGCCTAAGTAGGCCACCAAGAGTGTTCAGCAGCGGAAGTCCAGAGGTCCCAGGGGCAGCAAGGCGAGTGCCTGTCAGGCCCAAGAATGGGACCCAGGGAGGAGACCAGAGAAAGAAGCAGGAACACAGAAGTGAGCAGGGAACGAAGATACAGCACCCAGCAATCCATGAGCCAAGAGGAAGGACACATGGGCCCTTCAGAGAGCAGACTCAGCCTGGCCACCCTGAGGGCCCTTGCCTCCTGGGAGGGCATTGTTGGTTTTAAGATCTAGGAGGTTCACTTTCCACACTACCATGCCAGCCTGGCATATTTCTAAAGGCTGCTTCTCTCATAACTGTCTGCAACAATGACCTAGGTGAAGGGTGAGGGAAACTTTATGAGTTCTTTGGTGAGGCTTTTGAATCTCAGAAAGGAGTAAGAAATACGCCTTTGGTTGTACATCTGACATGGGTTGCAATGGCATCCAACAGGCACCAAGGCTGGGGATGTCAGCGCACTCACTCTGCCCTCCTTGGTTTCTCCTCAGGTCACCTTCAGCTGACATTAGAGGAAAGGTGTGCATGTCTAGGTAGCTACACCTCTGCCATCACGGTTTGTAACACCTCTTCCCACTGAGAAGTGCTCCTGGGATCTCCACAGAATATGACGAAGATACATGGTGAGAGGTTAAACTAAAATGAAATTGCACAAAAGACATTTTACCACGAATTGCCCTCAAAAGCCTGGCCCTTGCCTTTAACACTGCTGCCATTTTTTGAAGCTATTCTAAGAGTCCTTTTTTCTGAGTGTCTTTACAAGATGCACTGGAAAACAAATCACTGTGATGGAAAATGCAGCTACTAAGTACCCTCCAACAGAAAATTAGGCTCGTAAAAAGACATAAGGGTGTGTCCTTACCCCTGGGAGTCACCGGACCTGGTACCCTAGACCTCTTCACTCTTCCCTCAAGTCAAAATAACCATGAGAGGTAAACATTTTGGATTAGTTCAGGAACTCAGTGCAGCCATGACAGCACAACTAAAGACACTCAGGAAATGTGATACTTTAGAACTGCTTCAGAAAGTGGCACGAATGATGGCATAAACATGCATGAAGCGAGGAAAAGGAACTTGAGAGAGGTTCATGATGGCATGTCTGATACTGCAATAAATATAAAAAGTTAAACATTCACCCTAGTTTCAATCCCATCTTCCTATCCCAGTCCATACAGGGACAGATGCAGGAAGTGGTAGAAGTTTTGGGTGGAGATGGGGACCCAGGAGAAACCCTATTCTTCACAAAGAGAGTGCTGGCTTCAGTTCTGGAGTGAGGACAGATGCCTGAGCTTCCCATCTTAGCCTTCCTGAGACTATGGGGCCTCCAGGGCCAGAGTGAGAAAGCAAGCACACTGTAGGAATGAAACAAAAATGCTCTAGAAGTTAAACCTCCTTTTTCTCCTACTTCACTGCCTCTGGGGGTCTGCCCTGGAATTGCGTGTCCTTAATGGGCCTTGCTTGGGCCCTAGGCATAATCTTTCCTGTACCAAAAACTTGCTAATCTCATTTCTTCTATTGCTTTGGACGTGTAACACATTCCATCACTTTATATTTAATAAAGAGACATTAAATAGCGTCATCTGCTGCGTGTGAAAGTCGGTATTTGTTGAGGAATGTGACATAGGCTTTCTGGATACAATGATTCTGGTTGGGGATTTTAAGAATTTATGGGAAAATTAAATTCTGCTTACATTCTCAACTCAGCTCTGAAATCATAAAATTTTCTTAATATAATTATGCATTTTTACAACTCTAGGGCCTTCAGCTTGATGGAGATTATCAGAGTTTCCTACTGTGGAGGACAGGGAAAACTAAATTAGGTGAAGAGAATGCACTGTCAGTGCGTCGCTAAACGTGCTCGGGTTGGTGAGAAATGCTTACAGTGATGCAGTGCGGTGCCTGATACCTTCTGGACACTGGAGAGGTGGGCAGTAGGTACCCTAAGTGCAAACCATTTTTCTGAAGCAGCAATTCTTTGCAAATATTTAAGGCATTCATTATTGTATAACCAAAGAAAAAGGAAAACAGCACAGAGGAGAAGGCAATGCACTCTCAGAAAATGCATTCATGCCTGAGGGCCAATAAACAGACTTGATATAAAGGATTTTGCTTTTGGAATGCAAAACGGAGGCCATCAAAATAACTAAAATGATTTTCTTCAAGCAGGGACTACAATGTCCATTATAAGTTCAGAAGAGCAACTTGGCAACAGGAAGCTGTGGTATATTTGAGTGGGCCTCACAAGACCCTTCTTGCCCAACCTTATCCTAGGGGTGAGAGAACTGATGCACTCTTACCTTTCTTGGAGTCATGTTCTTTATATACCAAATAATTTCTAGCCTCTATCATTTCCCCACCTTACTACAGTATTTTAGAAAATTTCTACTAAGAAATAGCATGAAAACTATTCATTTTTCCTCCTATTATTTTTGTTCTGAACTGAGATCTATTTTTTGCTCCTGAGGATATTTGGTGATTTCTGGGGACATTTCTGGATGCTGTGAGTAGGGAGAAAGGGACTGTGATTAGCTTCCAGTGTATGGCAGAGGCCAGAGATGTCACTAATATGCTACCATAAACATAGGACAACTGCCCAAGCAGAATTCTTCCCTCCAAACTGTCAACAGGGCTGAGGACCTGGGACTGCTCCAAACAACACAGCCCAGATTACAATGTGATTTTTCTCTCTAAACCACTTCATAAGTTTTAAGCATTTTTGATGACACATGCTGTAAGTAACAATAAAAACACTCACTATCTTCTAATCCTTCCAGAGAAACCCTCACTCTGATTATCAATGACAATAGCAATGCTAATTTGCATTCAACTCACACTGCTACCTACATTGCTGAGAGAGCTAACAGCATGAGGCCGGTGGAGGAAGCAGCTTACCTTTCGAACAGGACCTGGCTGTAGTCATCCAGGACGTGGGAGTGGGTGTGCAGCAGGATGGTGTTGTAGGTGACCAAGGCCACCATCATGATCAGCATCTTCAGCTCATAGTTCACTCTCAGGAACACCGAGCAGGAGATGAGCCCCAGAATGCAGCTGTATATGAAGTACTGGGACAGGGACACAAGACAGGTACTCAGGCTCTCTTCTGAGAAATGGTGACACGAGTAATTGAAGACCCAGCATAAAGTCTATGGGGTCAACTTATAAACTGGCTGTGAAAACAGATGTCCATTCCTATCCTCTGATCCAGAGGTAAATACCTAAATACCCTCGATTCTCATGAATTACTTATTTCACAGCTTTCTGAACCAGCCTGTAAATGATAAACAAAAATAAATGTGCACATTGTCAAATACTATACAAAACCAAAATTTTTAAGGAAACCTACATGGTAGATATCATTGTAAACAAATGTCATTTATGCCTTGACAATGAAAATGATACAAACCACTACACATTTGTGGAATTAAAAATTATAGCACAGGAAATCTTTTCTGACTATTCATTTCTTTAATTCTTTTTCTTTTTTTTTTGAGACAGGATCTTGCTATGCAGCTCAGGCTGGCTTTCCTTCACTTTGTAGCCCAAGCTGGTCTCAAACTCCTCATATCGTCTTGCCTCAGCCTCCAGTACTGGGATTACCGGTGTGTGCCACCACTCTCAGCTTTAATTCATTAAGAGGATATAAATTATTGCAGATGACTCTGTTCAAAGCATAAGAAAGCCCAGACGTTTACTCTCATGGCTTATGTCTAAAGTCCCCCCAAAGTCTCTTGTGTTGACATGTGGGGCTTTTCAGAGTTAGCTAGAGCTAGAGTGTGCTAGTCAAATTGGCCTGGCAAATTGTGCACCTATCCTGCCAGGTGTTTGGGAGAATGGAGACAGCCCCTTGATCGGGTGTGCTTGTTTCTGCTGACATCTATACAAGATGGCTCACCTTGGTGTTGTTTTTTTTTTTTTTAGTTCACTGTCCTAGAAATCTGTCTTTTCAGTTTGCAAAAGCATTAATCCATAACAGATTGGAACTTAAACAAAATAAGTGAAAATAGAGCCTTGTCACAAAGAGGGTGAGAAAGAATGAGTTTATAACGTGCTAGTGGTCACCTAGTAATTAGGAGGCTCCTAAAAGAGATCAGGCCATGGATGGGCACTCATTGATGCCCTGTCTTGTTCCATCTTCAAAAGCACCTTGCTTAAACAATAAAGACAACCCTGTATCTGCCTTATGTCACTCAGGGTGGGGCAATGGTATGCCCATCTCAGGATTCTCCAGGTGGTTAAATACTGCAGAGTTCAGCCTCTGGGCTGGAACACGTGAAGCAGCACAGATTGGGCTGTTACTATTTCAAATTGGGGCTCCTTGAAAGTTTCAGTTTTTACAACAGTTCTACTTATGAACAATGTACTTCTAAAGGGCTATGCTACTAAAAATTATCAACTAGTTCAGCAGAATAAGGAAAGAGAAAGGAGAATAAAGAAATACTTTTCTTAGTGTTTACATGTGTCGAGGGTTGTATATGAGCTCTGGGGAAGCTGGGAGCTGGAATCCGATTGTCAATGTTTCCCAGCACCTCTAGTTTGAAATGTATGTCAATACCTGTAAAATATGCCTTACATTTCAGAAGTTAACGTTCATTCTTAGGCTTTTGGTAAATTTTTGTATTTTGGAAACATCTGCTAAATATCAATAGGTGATCAGATATATGATGAACATTTAAAATATTTTGTTACAGCTAAAGACTCATTGCTATGAATTCCCCTCACTTTGAGCGCACAGATTCCATCTGTCTTGCCACTTTCTGAAGCATCTCTGAAAGTCCACTTTCATCAGTGGTTTTCTAGGGTGTTATGGCTGATACCTAGATGGTCTGCCCAAACCTCATGTACTCATAGGTGAGGCTTTTTGGAGACCTGGATCTAAGGTATTTGAACATAGATTAAGGGCATGATACTGGGATTAGGGGGTGTGTGGATTCCTCTGCTAATTGTTTTAGCAGAGTTGTTGGTGTGGATAATGGTAGTCCTACCCCGGGTGAAGGTGGCACCCATCAATAGGCTTAGGGCCTGGATGAACTATGAAGGGAGAGCGGGAAAGCAGGCTTGCTGTGCTAGTGCAGCTTGCAGCTTCCGGCCTGCTCTGCCATGAACTGTTTCTCCTCTGTGATGCCCCTCTGCCACGCTGCCCTGCCTTGGAGCCAGCTAACTATGGACTGAAATCTCTGCAACTGTGAACCAGGACTAATCTTGTGTTAACATTGGGTGTGGGGCATTTTGTTTCAGTCATGAGAAAAGTAAATACACACACACACACACACACACACGCACACACACATTCAATGCTGCTGCTGAATGCCATTCTACAGAAAGGCGCATCGTAAGCACATTGCAGTTTGTCTCACCGCTTTACTCCACAGATCTAGAATAGAGAAACTTCCACAGATTTGGAATAGATAAGTCTGTGAGACTTCTCAGCCTTCCCCAAAGTGAAAATGTCCATACGAAGTAAACGTTGGAACAGCAGAAGTTGAGGCAGCCATGACAACAGCACTAGAGATGCGACGGAGGACAAAAGAGGGATTCAGGACTGCTTCAGAGAGCAGGAAAAACCACGGGATGAGTGTGTTCAAAGAGAGTGCAGTATCTCGAGGGGGCTGAGCGGCAGTGTTTCTCTCTCTGTAATAATTTTTTTGATCTGAACATATACCTTATTGTACTTTTTGATCAAATCTTGTATATCAGTGACAAGTATTTGTTTAATCCACTTTCTATCAAGTGACCTTTCCAAAATGCTTAGAGGATGTGCAGAAAGAGTTTGGTATTAAAAGGTAGACTGAAACCTGCATTCCACCACAAAGGGGTGTTTTAATTAAGTAATTAATTTAGTAGGGGGTCTCATTATGCAGTTGAGACTTGTAGTGACCCTCTTGTCTCAGGCCCCCCAGCACTGGGATTACAGGCATGCATCACCATATCCAGTTTCAGTGGCTGGCATGACATGCAATACCGGGGATTGAACCCAGGTGCTTATGCTTGCCAGGCAGGTGCTTAGATCATTGAGCTATCTCTCCAGCACCACAAGGAGGTGTGTGGAAGAGGTGGAATGAGGCAAGAAGGTGAATCTGGGGTCCCTGAGGACCAGGATTTTCTACTACATAATTCAGCACACCAGGCAGAAGAGCAGGTGAACACGAGTTGGCAGTAGGCTAAATGAATGAGTCACCAAACTGACTCCTATCAGGGTCTGTTTACTTACTAAAAACCAGATTACTAGTCATTTTTACTACTTCTGGTGTAACTGATAAAATCAGCTTGGATTTTTATCGCAAGTAATTATTGCTGTTATGTTGAGTAATTTGCTTAAGTTTCTCTGGGCCTCATATTCCTCATTGGCAATATCAGAATTCCAGATAATATCTACATGGCAGGGTAGTTTACTGGATGAAATGATGTCATGCCTATAAAGTGCCTGCTGCAGTAGGAAGAGCTCATGCTTATGGTTTGATATTTTAACATAATCTTTTAATCCCCACTGTATCTGATGTTCAAAATTAGTACCTGTAAAAAAGGATACATGAAAATAAGGTTCTCTGATAATCCCTGAGATCCATATTTAGCTAATACCATCAGATCTGCATATATTTCCAGAACTTTTTGCTACTCATTAGTAGCATAATGCTATTTTAGAAAATTATCGCAATGTCTGGAGTGGCAGTAAATAATATTTTTAATTAGTAATTTATCATGCATACACATAATATTAAATACTTCTGTGTCTTATAAATGCTGGTTTAAATTTATCATGTATTTATAACAAAATTAATTGCAATATTGCTTTTTCTAAGCTTCAAGTTTCCTTTTTCCTTTTTTTTGCTATATGCATACTTGGACCAGTACTCTGATGGGTAAAGATTCACATGTCATAGAGTAATTTCCGAGAGTAATCTTGCAGGGTAAACACTCCTGTGTTTATGCCTTTCTGGCGGCTACAATCATGAGCACTGAGAAAGGTCGTTACTTTATGTCACCATCAACCACGAGTGGGACACTGTTCCCTTGTCAACTCGAAGTGCGATGTAACATTAGGCTGGAGTGGTGTGTACACACGTGGCACATGCATGCACACCACACACATGCACACACACACACACACACACACACACCCCTCTGGTCGGTCACAGAGAAGCACAGCGCCTGTAGGTTCCTGGGGAGCTCCGGCAGGCTGGGGCAATCATGTAGTTTCCTTGCTGCAGGAACTCGCCAGCGGGGGGCCTCTTGGATCAGCTGAGCAGAATCTGCTACTGCGGATCCATGACTGGGTGAGGGCAGCCTGTACACTCATCCTACCTACATTTTAAAGGCTCTTTGTGTACCTTTTTTTTTTTTTTTTTTTTTTTTTTTTTTTTTTTTTTTTTTTTTTTTTTTTTTTTTTTTTTTTACCAGATTCTAATAAGGTTGAATAAATGCTGCCTCTGTCCCTCTTGGATTTTTAATTGCTTGAATTATAATACACTGACTTATCTCAGTAAGATTCGTAGTGCTGCTGTCATGATTTTAGTGATTGCAAGTGTGATGAGTGATTCTACTCAAACATCATGGAATGAGAGATTTTTTTGTTTTTAAATTCTTTCCAGGTATACCTCCTTACCTAAGAAAGGCACAAACTTTCGAAACATAGATTGCTAAGTGAATGCTGGGAGAATTGGTCACGTTTGGCTCCCCAGGCCTAGGATCACGCTATGTCCGGGCTGATGTCCTTGGCGTGGGAGGAGGAGACACACTACACAACAAAACTGACAACTTTCCCTAAAGCAGAGGGGAAACACAGTTTTCTCCCAAGGAGATTATAGGGGTTCAGCCCTTCTGGTGAATCCTCCCTCTTATTTTCCATACAACTTAATTATAAAAGTTGGAGTCTCACCCTCACGAGGAGTCATAATAACTCTTCACTTGAGGACGAGGACTCCAGGGATAAGGGATGAAGCCTATGGCCTCCTTCCCAAGCCCTGGGGACATTGCCATGGGACCATGAGCACCTCGCTCAGGAGCCACGAGAACCCTTCTTGCGAGAACACGAGAGGCCACTGCTATCTGTACACAAAGCTGTGAGCTTCCCAGGAAACTAAAATGGTGATGTGGAAAGAAAAAAGGATAAAAGCAAAATATCAAGAGAGCAAATCCCTGGAAGAAGAATAGGCAAAGAATCTACTATTAGAGCTAATTGAGCTAGAAAAATTGGTAGAAATCTTTGAAAGTGTGCATACCAAAGTATCCACATAGGTCTCCCAAGTAGTTTACACTAAATCTCTGTGTGTGTGTGTGTGTGTGTGTGTGTGTGTGTGTGTGTGTGTGTGTGTGAAAGGGGATCAAACCCAGGCCCTTGTGCTTGCCAGGCAGGCACTTGTGTTGCTGAGCTATATCCCTGGACCAGTGCACGCTTAATCTTAACAAATATTAAATAGGAATAAACTGTGCTACTTTTAAATGGTTCATGAGAAAACAAAAAGCAGGGGATTAAATCATTTTTCTTTCCACAAACAATTCACGAAAGAAAGAAAAGTCATGCTTACGCAGTAGGTAGCTAATTTAACTTTTTTTCAGTAAAAAGGCCGATGTGTTAGAAGTTTAGGAATTTCAATCAAGGCCCTCTGTCCCACTTATCACACAGAGTCAGTGAATAAGAACACCCGAGGACAGAGCCACTGGGGGCTTGGAAATAGAATATGCCCTATTATCACAGTGGCAGGTGGATAGTATTCATCCTTGGAAACAATAAGCAAAACCTATAAGCATGATACTCAGACACTCAGGGACCATATCACTGGGTCCCACACAACAAGGTACAAGCTAGAAGTATAGCGCATCTGAGAGAATGCACACAAGCACTGGCAGCGAGAACATCAAAATACCATCGTG
Source organism: Ctenomys sociabilis (assembly GCA_004027165.1). Lineage (NCBI taxonomy): Eukaryota > Metazoa > Chordata > Mammalia > Rodentia > Ctenomyidae > Ctenomys > Ctenomys sociabilis. Next base: position 12,582 of record PVKA01018591.1, on the reverse strand, counting down.
ACTTGGAGGCGCAGGTTTGTGGGTCCCAGTGAACCAGAACTTCTAGCCACAACTGACGTTTATATACTCAGGCCCTACTCAGGGCTTGACATGGAAACAGAAAGGTCTGACATGGAATAACCCTCTGTTGGGAAAGTTGTTGACAACACACTGGAAAACAGTGAAAGCAATAATGAGAGCGGTCTTCTTACCGGGAGGAAAAATAAATTCTGTGCACGGAGAATCGCTGCCTGGTTAGGCGAGGAGGAAAAATTTGTGTTTGACGTATTGGCAGTTGGAAGGACAGCTTCATCGGAGTCACTTAAGAAAAACTGCAAAGAGAAGTGATTTTTTAAGTGAATTCATGCAAATTAAATAAAAATAGATAGCAGGAGCGAGCTACATTTAGGGGTGGGCAGCTGGCAGGGCTGGTGATGTGGACAGTTGGTTTCTCTAAACCCTAAATGCCTATCGTGATCATTTTCCCTTTTTGAAGTGTTGGTATGGGCTGTCCCATAGATAAACAACTCTTTTGTGCTTCATATTCAATAGAAAACTCTACAGTTTCAATTCCAAAGAAAATACATCGAATATTAAAAATGCATGCTACATAGAAAAGGGGAGTTGATTAGCTAATGCCTCTGTAGTCACAGAAATTTAACTGTACCACATAATCAGCATCTTCGGAACACTTTCCTGCAGTATCTTTGCCTTCTTGGTCCACACAGTAAACAGTCAATAGAATTCGATGAGTTTTTGATCTTAAGAATGGACATTAATTTCACAGGCAAAAGGCACTCACTAACACGAGCATCTGTAGCTCTGATTTGTGAGTGCCTGGCATTTCAGATTGTAAAGGATTACGCATTTGAGAAGACGGATGTCATCAGGATTGTTGGAAAGATGATTATAATTAAAAGTAATCTAGAAAAGATCAAAGTAATTAGCTCTTCTTATTTTTAATTTTTATCTTTGTACATGTTTGTAGTATATGAAGATCACACTCATTGTGAGGAGCTGAGACGTGTGCACAACACACCTTTTTATATCCCCCTGCCATATCTTTCCTCCCATCTCCATCCTTTGGTTTCCTTCCCATTTGTAAAATAGATAACAGCAAGCAAGGAGGATAGCCACTAGCTGTTATATGACGGACTCTGATATCATTAGCATCTGGCAAGAATGGCAACCTGTTCTCCAGGCAGGAGAAACAGTGTCACACACTCCCCCTGTCTCTGTCTCTCTCTGTTTCTCTCTGTCTCTGTCTGCCCCTCCCATAAAGACACTGTGGTACCCACTATTTGTGTGACCAAAGACCAATGTGCTGCCCCAGAGCTGTGAGTCTTCTGCAGAGGAATACTCTGGAAAAGATTTACCAAGAAATCTTCACTTGTGCTAGATTCCTTTTCTGGAATGAAATCGATCTCCTCTATAAGTCCAGGTTGGATTTTCTGCCTCGGGCCAAACATTCATACTCAACATTCAAAAAATAAAATTTTCCTGTATCATTTCCATACCTTTTTGTATATTTCTTTTGATGGCACAGTTCTTGTCAAATGCCTAAATTTTTTACTTATGTAAGAACTGGATATATGTATATTTTGGGGACATGGGTTTCTTATTCCAAGAATGACACAAGATGTAATATTTCTACCATTTTAGGTCATTTGATAAAACATAGCAGTGATGATTGATATTAAATTCTTTAAATTTAAATTCAAAGAAATCAAAATTTCTTTACTAATTGGTAGATATTTATACCAAATGTACAACTTTGCACTGAACCAAAAAAAATTCTCTGGGAAAAAGGTATTATCAGGGAAAAAAAATAAATGAGTTCTTGCATGATGAACAAGCGAGTCCGAGAGTGTTGCACATTTCCATTTTACAGACTGAAAGTTCAATAGGTTTATATGGGAAAGAAACAAGAAATGACAAATGAGACTGGCGAGCTCAGTGGGCTCATTCCAAGGCTACTTGTAGGCACTCAAGATTTTAAAAGAATTAACCTAAAGCTTCTTGGTTATACTGTCCCAGAGATGGAAACTCAGTCATGAACAAAAGGCATGAAGTTCTCACTATCAGAGTAACAGGAAGAGGTCAGCAGAAACTTCTAGGCAGCCATCGTAAGGCAGCTTTCACTGCCCAATCTGCAAAGTCTTTTTAGCATGCATTAAATATCCTCCAGTCAATAAATTCTTTTAATTCCTTGTTTTTCTTTTTTCCAAGCAAATGCCTATAATTTTCTTTATGGAATGAATTCCAAGTATGGTCATTTTTTAGAGAAATACCTTATTGAAATCATTTTAATTGACTAGATCTTGGGATATGATTAGAACAACTGCATTATTATCCTAACTAGATAACTTCACCCACCGCTAAAGAGCACCACACTCATCTAGCTTGACCTCCTGATTGTGCACTCCTGCAGCAACTTGAAACATCTCAGAATTCTGCATTGCCAACCCTGTTAAATTAGGAACATATGGTTTCTTACAGTGTTTTACACTTGATGGCATCATTGTGATTGCTATTTGGTTGGAATTAGAAGTACAAAGAGAGGAGCTGGTGAGATAGCTCAGCGGTCAAAAGCACCCGCTTAGGCAAGCTTGAGCAGGTGCAGGGGACCATGGCTTGATCCCTGGCACCACAGGCTGTGCAGGCCTGGCCCACAGGGTGGGCTGAGCTGACCCCCCCCAAAAAATAAGTACAAATAGATTATGAGTTACTTAAGGAGAGCTCCTAGTCTGAAGGGGTTCACACGTTTACATAAAAAGAGTTTATAATAAATTTTCTGGCAGGTTCTCAGAACAGACTGTGAAATGAAGTAGGCAAGCCCAAGGTGACATTGGCGGAGTGTGGGGAAGACAGCGGCAGGGCTGTCCAGGTTGTAGTACGATTCTAACAGAATCCTACGAACCAAACTAGAGAAAAAATATGAGGTCATTAGCAAACTGATACCAAGAAAACCTTAGATTAGAAAAAGAAAAGATGGATAATTAATACTCAGCTTGGTATTTGGCATCACATAGGTGATCATCAAATGTTTAAAATAACTTAGAAAACTCTCCCAATCCATTTTGCGAGAAACTGACCTAGACATTTTTCCTTCTACTATTTATGTATAATGGGATTTTTAAAAGTCAGTTTTCTGAACACACTGTTCTGCTGATCCCAGCTCTTGCATGGGGTGGTTAAAATGTAGACTCAGAAAAATTCTTAGTAGTCGCCTATGTCCTGCAGGTCAGGCAAGGCTTCATCACAGGGAGCTTCTGGCCAGCTCAGATTATCCCTGATGCATCTTTGCCCTCTGAGGTAATGAAGTTTATGGCACGGGGTGGAGGAGAAGCGGGAGTAAGTGCTGCCTAGTGTTGGCTGGAAAGGTGCACCGTACATTGAGGCCTGCCTGCTGCAGGTCTAACCGCGGTTCCCTGCACCTGCCTAAGTTTGCCTAAGCAGGTGCTTTAGACTGCTGAGCTGTCTTGAAAAGTTTTCTCTCTGGAAGTTTGGTTTTGCTTCTGAGGAGGAAGCAGGGATAGCCCAGCCCCCATGTTCCCAGCAACACAGAGCTGTGCTCTGCTACTGTGGAGAGTAGAGTCTTGCCTTGCAGGGAGAGCCGGGAAGTGCATCTTGGAGTAAGGCTCTGTGAGGCTGGAAAGGAGTTTCCCAAGGAGACGTTCAGGGAAGCATAAAAGCTGATGCCGCGTGCAGCAGTAATGCTCCAGGACAGACACTGTGGAGTGGGGTCTAGTACGAAGCCCCATGGTGAGGGGCAAAGTAACCGGGCACAGGCGAGGGCAGGCCTCTCAGGCCTCTGCATGGTACGCCTGTCTTCCAGCCCACCGCCTGGCTTCTGCCCCGCTGGGGTTTCTCTAACACAGGCTCCAGGGCTCTGGGTCCTGCCTGCTGCACGGTTAGGGACAGAAGTCCCGAGACTGCCTGCCCAGGAGTGGGGGTCAGCAGTCCCAGGCCTCTCGGCAGATCCTCAGTAGTGATCAGAGGTAGCTGCATGGACAAACCTCCTTCTGCTATTAATAAGGCTTTCTATAAAAGCTCTGCCATACACGGCATCACGTCCCTTCTGAATCTAAAGACAATCTCCATGGTGTTATGGTTTATCTCTGACATGAATGAAACAGGAGCACCTCCATGGAAAGAACACCACGGATTCCATGGCCTCAAGGGCTGATAAAAACAGCATTTCTCGTGCATGAGGGGAGAAACAACTGAGCAGATGTGGATTCCTCCTCCTCTTCTTGGAGGGAGGGGAAAGGCAGGAAAGCCGCACATCTTATTCATTGCTCCACACCAGGTTGCTCAGTAGAGGGAGCAAATCCGCCTTCATCTCCTGCTCCGAGGTCGCTCTCCTCCCGGGCCTGCGTAGCCCAGAAGCCTCTCTCCCTCCCATGGCAATGATGCCTCTCTTTGGAGAAACAGAAAACAACGCGGAAGATGAATTTCTAGTCCTGAAGATGAATTTCATACCCAGGGGATCGTAGTTCCTGTGCATAAAAAGTCTCCACCTAAATGTTCATCTTGTCAAACATTTATAGACGGTGACTAAACGGGCTGTCAATCATGACTAATTACCCCATGTGAAATATGGTTCTCTTGCAAGTCAGAGGCTTCTCACTTATATTGTCTTGCAAAAAATTAAGTGACAGATCTTGGATAGATCCTTTCTCCTGGTGATAATGCCAACTAGATTTTACAATTCAAAAAATGATTTTCTTTTTTAAAGGGTGTGTGCTGATTTATTTATTCACTGCTTACATAGTCATTCACTTATTTAAGAATTAACAATTGCCTACTCCTTATACAGGAAACACTTCCCTAGGTAAAAACAAATGAACAAACAAAAACTCCTCAAAAATATATCTTCCCATGCATGCCACTCTTCTTTATTCCTAACAGCTAGGACACAGAAGTAACTTAAGTGTGTACTGACTGGCGAATGGATTAAAAACACACAGTGTAAAAAATAATAAAATACTACCCAGCATTAAAAAAGGAGTCATGTCTTTGTAAAAGACATGAAGACGGAAGACATCAGGCAGTGTGGAATAAGCCAAGTGCCGAAGGGAGAATATCACATGATCTCATTTGTAAAAAGAATCCTAAACGTCGGCCTCCTAGAAATCGATCAAGGGCAGGTGAGATAGCTTAGTAGACTAGTTGCCTGCTTAGGCAAGCGCAGGGGCTGGGGTTTGATTCTCGGCACCACATGCCGCTTTGGTCCTGCCCCCGGGTGTGCTGAGCCAGCAACGGAGTGTGGGCGTGGTGACGCATGCCTATAATCCCAGTGCTGGGAGGCTGAAAATAGGAGGATCACTATGAGTTTAAGCTGCATAGTGAGACTCTGCACAAAAAATACAAACAAAAAAAAGAAAGAAATGGATCAAAGTGGTCACCGATGGCAAAGTGAAAGGGCAAAGGGAGATACGGAGTGAGTGGGGAGAGGTGCAGGTCCACAGTCAGATGGACAAGCCTACAGAGCTAGAGCAGGGATCTAAGAGCTAGTGATCCTGTGTCACATATGGGAAGCTTGGGAAGAGAGACTTTGGGTGCTCTTACTGCATACAAAAGAAGTGACTGTGTAAGATGACATATAGGTTCAATCGCTTAGTAATCATTTTCCCGCGTGTGCAATGCATCATGTCATTAACCCTAACTATAAGAGCATCACCTCAGTCACTCCATTATTAGGGTGGACATACACCCCCCCGGTGGCTCTGAGGACAGCAGGACTCTGCTGTTTCTCTGCTCTCCCACGTAGATAACTTCTGACCCAGCAGGCTCCCGCAGCTTTCCCGTATCCAGCTGCTTGGAGTGCACCGTGTGCCGTCCAGGGGGCTGGCTCTGAGTGGGTCACAAGGCAGACCATTTTTAGAAACACACTCAGGTCTCTGTAGCCTCTCACCAGTGTCCCTCGCCTGCCTCTCTGCCATCACCCCATGGTGTCTCGCAATCTTGCGGTTTCCATAACAGCGTCCATGCATCACAGGCAGGGGCTGTCCTGGCCAGAAACACATTAGCAGCGGGGCTCTTTCAGAAAACTCCTTCTTGTCCCTCTCTTAAGTCTCTCGTCCTCTGTTCCCAGCTTGAGGCTGCCCCCTTCTGCAGGCCAGCAAGGACCTCATGCTGGTGGATGCACATCTCCACTTGGGGCCCTGGCATTTTAAAATCCTTCCAGAGAGAGAGAGAGAGAGAGAGAGAGAGAGAAAAAAAAAAAAAAAAAAAAAAAAAAAAAAAAAACTCCAAGGAATTCTTATTGTATGGACGTGGTACCACTTCCTGGCTGCTTCCTTCTCTATCTAAATAAGCCCTGGTTGACAGGCCTGGGAGCTTTAAGAAGAGGCCTTTAAGACTGCCACAACAGTATGTGGGATGCAGGTGCTGCCAAGCTCCAGAAGGAAGGGGAGACCAGCCTAGAGCTGCTCACTGATTCTACAGAAGTGCTGCAGCAGCCAGTCTATTAGCTGCCCTGCTCTAATGGCACGTACCCACACCCACAAGAGCAGGCAGGGAACAGGAGAAGCAAGCCACAGCTTCTCTACCCTGACCCCCTTCCCTGAAGTCCATTTCTGGGCAGGATGTACAGATGACAAGACCACCCCACCCTGGCTCCAGGTGGCCTGGGCCTCTCCTGGTCTCCAGGTATCTGGGAGGAAGTGTGGAGCCTACAGAGAGATGCTGGGAATTGATCCTGTGTGCACACTCGGGGTATGCATCCACTTCCTCAGCCTCTTCCCCACAGTGTCTTAGTATACATCTTTGTTTTACCCTAGATCCAGAATTCCTGTCTTCACCTGCTGTATAGCTTCTCTCACTCCTCTGCCTACCTGCAACCATGCAGGCTCTCCTGGCTCTTCCTCATCCTCTCCACTGCTTTTGATGGGGTCCACAGTGTATTAGAATGGCTTAGTAGTAGGTCTCCCCAGCTTCCTGTGTCCTGCACCATATTATTATTACTTTAATTATTTTCAGTTTTATGTATTTGGTACAGGGCCTCAGTATGCAGCTTGGACTTATAGTCATCCTCCTGTTTTAGCCTCCACAGCACTGGGATTACAGGATTAAACTCTAGTCCCTGTGCTTGCCAGGCAGGTGCTTTGTTGGCTGAGCTATCTCACAGGCTTGAGAATAATAAAAGAATGTTCCTCCAAATCTGCTGATGGCCTGAGTGTCTATTTTGAGGGTGATGCAAGTAGTAATGATGACATGGATATTAGTATGGGTGGCTGTTGGTTCTGTCTGCGAAATTCCCAGTGTTGTTCCAAGTATGGTGGAAACTTCAGCACTTTGGGTTCTGAGAACTGCCCTAGAGGAGAAGGCTCAACTCTCCTTTTCAAGAAGTGGAAATGGAGCTTTTGTGGTCTAATAAAGGCCTCTTGGTGGCTGGAGCTGGGCCTGAGAGGATGGCCATCCAACTGTTTTCTTACATTTTTCTACTTCGCAGGCTCCTGGGTCACTCCTGACCAGCATTCCTGTCATTCCCATAGCTTGGCCACAGTGGGCCCTTGCAGTACACAGCCTCCTTGTCTCTCAGGGCAGCTAGGGCAAAGCTGTTCCCAGATAGCTATTCCTGCTACAACCATGGGATACTGAATGGAGCTGGCATCCCCAGAAGAGCTAGGGGCAGGTTTCCAGAATGGGGCTTGCACAGGCCCGAAAGGCCAGAGGGCCCTCCATGAGCCTTACCATGTTGAACACAGCCATGGTCAGTATGATGGCCGTGGTGATGACGGTGAGGGAGATCCGGGGCCAGGGGCGGTTTGCGATGATGCCTGAGGACTTCAAAAGCCACATGAGAGAGGCAGAGGCCTTTTTGCTGCATTGCTGGGAAGAGAGAGAAAAAGAAAGAAATGCTTTGGTAGTGAGTGTGTCTTCTTGTGGCTAGGAGAGATGATGATGTTAGCAACTCATGACGCACCAACACAGCTCGTGAACTAAATGAGTGGATCCCGTCCTCCCCCGGGGAGATATGCCGAGTCACAGACCTTATTATGATTGGCATTCTTGTCACGCATTTAGAGCAAAATGAATCCCTATGATGTGATGGTATGAAATGCAAGCAAGCCTCTTAAAATAGACCTGGATTTATGTTTTTAAGTCATTCTTTTGGCAGAGGCATGATGTCGGTTAATTAAATCATTCATTGCAGCAGCAATTACAGTTTCAGCTCATTCATGAGGGAAACAGGCCAATGTGTCTCACTCCCCTTTGCTGCTGCAGTTGCTGATCATCAGGATGAAGGGAGAGCCTGGTTCAGTCTGGGGCCTGAATCTGCAGAGACGACGTTCAGAAGCCCCAGGTGTGAGGCAAGAGGGCTTTCCCGTATCCCACCTTGTAAGATTTTCTCCCAAAGTACTAGGAATGGAATCTAGGGCCTTCTCATTGAGCTACTTTCCTATGCTTTTTCTAATTTTTATCTTGAGACAAGGTCTCATTATGTTGCTAATGTGCTAGATTGGGCTCAAACTTGACACCTTTCTACCTCAACCTCCCAGAGTATTGGAATTACAGATGTATACCACTGTCTCAGCTATTCTTTTCTCATTGCTGGCACAAATAGCCAACACTCAAAGGAAAGAAAGGTTTATTTAGCTCACAGTTACTGGAGGTTTTAATTGGCTCCAAGGAAGACTAGCACATGGCAAAGAGCAATCTTTCATGGTGGCTGCAGAAGGCAAGAGAACAAAGGGAGTGACAGCAGCTCAGGTAGCTAGCTCACCTCTTCCCTCTACTTACACTGTAATGCAAATCACCCACCCCAGGTCAGGTGCAGCCTCCAAATCCACAATCACCAATCACAAACTCCAGAAGCCTCCCAATTACTGCATGAGGCTTTGGGGGAAAAACTAGACACAAACCCTAACAACCACCATGCATGGCCTCTACACATACAATACAAAATTTACCCTCAAAGTCATTTCAAGTGTGTAGTTCAGCCATATAGACCATATTCACATTGCTGGCTGACATCTCTAGAGCTTTTCCATCTTGCAAAGCAAACTACCCATTGAATGAAAACTCTCTATCTTCCTACCTTCTCACCCAGACCCCATATTTTTCCTTACTGTTTCCCTGATTTTGACCTTGAGGGCAAAATGTAAGTGAATTCAAATAGTACTGTCCTTTCGTGACCAGCCACTTCACTCAGCATAGTGTCTACAACAGTCACCACAACAGTACAGGTGGAACAAAATCTTGCTGTGAGTAAGCGCACATTTGGTTAACACGTTGTGCACTGAAGGACACATGGGCTGTTGTACTTCTCAGCTTTCCTGAATAGTTCTGTTGTGAGCATGGCTGTTGGCAAAGCTCTCTTGGTCCCAGGAGGAAGTGAGGTCTTTAGGGAATTGTAGCTGCCTGCCTCACCGTTTACCATGGGACAGACACAACTGGGGACTCTCAGAAATGTGTGCACACTAACCTAAGGGCTACCTCGTGAGGGAGGCACCACTACAATTCCTACCTCAGACCAGGTGCCAGGAGGGAGGGGAGGACACTTCCTCTGATGGATGGGAACCACAGGCATGATGCTCTCTGATATGACAGGTGGTACTTATGAGTTTTGAGAAATCTGAAGTTTAACCTTCATGCTAAAGAGACTGTGGGCCCAAAGCTTAATGTTCTGGAAGCATAAAAAAAGTAAAGATCTACATTCTTTTCTTTGTTTTTTTCCCTTTACAAAAACAACCTCTGAGGAAGAAGGAAGGACATGATGCCCTTCAACCTTCGGATCTGTTGTACTGAGTTACTAAAATGGTAGATTTGGTGTGTCACCAATAAATGTCAGCCCCAAGTAATGCTACAAAATGCCACCTATATTTCTCCACCTCTTTCATATTTTCTTTCTGTATACTCTGAAAAATGCTGTTGACAGTATTGCAACATGTTTGATGTCAATCCAACAATCAAATGAGATTAATGTATGGTGAGAAGTGGTTAGAAGGGTAGATGGTCAGCTGCCAGCCCTTACAGATGGTGACTTACTGCAAGTGTTTCACCCTCCCTGGCTCAATTTTTCCATCTCTGAAACAGGGAGCATAGCATCACCTGCCTCTTTGGCTCTTCCAGAGGCTTACAGTTTGCTCAGGGCATGAGTTCAAGTGCTAGCCCTACATGTATTTTCAATGGAGAAAACATGTTATTTCTCAGAAGTACTTCAGAGATTAAAACCCAATGTGTTTTATACCTCTTTGGATAACAGCAATAGAAACCCTTGTCCCTCCTGCTCCCCACAAATCTTTTTCCCTCCAAGGTCCTGATACAGAAGATGAAAGGTGTTGGTCCGCAGCACACATCCTGACCTGCATTCGACGTTGTATTTGTTTTAAGTTCACTCCTGGGGTGATTCTCTTGGTCCACCCCTGATCTGTGAGCCTTTTGGGGCTTGATCCAGTGCTGCCCTGAGAACTGGGGCTGCAGGAGCCAAGCAGTGGGTGCAGAAGGGACACCAGGCCAGTGGCTGCGAGGCATTTTCTCACTGGCATGGAGGCAGCCAGCACTGAGCTTCACATTTCTATCCATGTGTGGAGTTTTAATAAGGCTTGGTGGTGGCCTTCAAGTTGTCAAACAGCAGGATACCCCCAGTGCTCTCAACACACAAGGTTTCAGAATTCCATGCAGCCAGAAAACACCTCCTTGGACATGCGTATCATTGCTGGGTGGTTGGAGCTCTCTACTGCAGTGAAAGAGAGAGCCACCTTTGAAGCTCTGGATTTCTTGAAGTCTCAGTCCCAGCTTTCTACCTCTGCAGGCTACAGACAACCTGTCTTTTCCCCCATGTACATGAAATCCCACTCACTACCTGGGTCTGTAGCAAGGCTCTCCTGTTGCACACTCCCAGACCAAGCGTGAAGAATAGGACCTCTGCCTGGGCTTTCTCTTCGTGCCTGTCACTTAGCAACTTCCCTTTGCCCCTATCGCTAAGGTCATGAACACACTCAGCAAGTATCAGATGGTTCTGCCTGCCTAGCAAGCCCTGGCATGGTCACTGTGCCCAGCAGCCATGGGTGTGTTGAGGAAGCCCGGCATCCTGCAGTGGAGGCCTGACCAAGCACTGTGACTTGCACTGGGCACAAGAGAGAGAGGGCTTCTCTCACACAACACGACTGTTGGAATGAAGAAATCTCCCTATGGGAAACTCAGGTGAGACTACGTAATCAAAGTACACGTGAAAGTCTTCAGGACACTAGTATTATGGGTAATTATAACTTCATGTGGTCCTGCCATTGGGAACAAAGGTCTTCAGCCAACCCCAGTGCCAAGCAGGTGCTCCTTTGGGTAGATACTCAAAAACACATGGTTTAATGAGAAACCATATTTACCACCATATTTTTCACACAAGATTTAACATAGGTGTTGCTTTCCTAGTAATAACTTTTACTCCTCCACTTTGATGCATTTATAACTTTTCTGAACTTTAAAACATTGTATTATTTAAACTTCCCCTAATATGTGCATCTTTTTAAAGTATATTATCTTATTTGTTTTAAAAAAAGAATACTAATGAAACTGCTATTCATTCTATCTTTGTAAATATTAAACTGAGTCTGAAGAATTAATTTTATAGCTCAAAGCTGTCCATTGCTTCCAATACAAGATATTGAAATTAAGAAATGAAGACGTGAGATGGGGAACATATACAGGATTCTTTTTCTTCCTTTTAAAAAGCCTAAATAGAACATATGAGGACTTTATTTTCCTGTGGCAGATCTGTATGGAAGATTAAAAACGTTAATACCCAGATCTCCCCCTTTTTGTTCGGCTCATCCTCCCAGCACTAACTCTGGAACAAGATCTGCCCACGAGTGCATGTTCTGTCTTCTTCCACAGACGCCCAGGCTTTAGAACCAGTCCTGGGCTTGCTGCTGGTGAGGCAGGCATCACCAGCCCAGAGGATGTCTGACTTGTGGCAGCGGACACAGCATTCAGCAGGACCAGCGAGCACAGAACAGGGTAAGAGCGAATAGTGCAGGTGGCTCAAGTTCAGGCAAAGACTGCGGCAATACTAGCATGCGAGATGATGGCAAGGGATCCTCAGGATTGGAAGAGGCTCCCTGTGTTGTTCCTGAAGAAAATTCAGCTGTTAATCAGACATGTTAATTGTGTTTATGGGTTATAAGTTTTAAGGCATTAGCCAGAACCCAAACCACAGATCAGAGTAGACAATAAAACTTCTAAGTTACTTGAGAGAATAAAAGAAAAATTCCATTCGAAAAGAGAAGGCCAAAGAGGAGAAAAAACATAAATAAAGAAAAGAAGACTTGTGGTGGTTTAAAACACAGACACACACACACAGACGCACACACACAGACACACACAGACACAGACAAAAACACACACACACACACACACACACACACGGAGACACATACAGACATACACATACACACATACACACACACACACACACACACACACGGAGACACATACAGACATACACATACACACATGCACACAGACACACACACACACACACGGACACACATACATACACATACACAGACACAGACACACATACAGACATACACAGACACACACACACACACATGGACACACATACATACATGTACACACACAGACACAGACACA
>PVKA01018590.1:0-43590 GCA_004027165.1 Ctenomys sociabilis | reverse complement strand
ACGTAAAAATTAACTTTTTTTTAAAAATATGGTTGTTATTTATGCTTTTTTGGTACTTATTCTAGTTCTCTGGTTTTACATTTTTACTAAAAATTGTCCTCTTTTAAATGATTTATAATGATCTCTTTATACATAAAACAATGGCTTAATAAATGTTAGTATTTCCAGTTACCTTCTTTCATTTTACTTTATGCTATTTTTAAGATTTTTTAATATAATATACTGAAGCAATATAACCTTATGTAGTTTACAAGCTTCTCTTTTGTTCTGCCTTTCATTTTATACTTTATAAGTTCTCTATAACTATTTATTTGTGTTTTTTTAGGTATTGCGAGAAAATTTTGTATGAATCAATTCATTTTGAATTTATTTTGATATGTGTTAGGAACCTTAACTCATATCAGACACACATGCGCGCGTGCATACGCACACACACACACAGATAACTCAATAACTTGTCCTTCCTCTGCTGGTTTAAAATACCCCCTTTCTCATAACTCTATGCAGACCACATTTCTTGGTTACCTAGTCTCATTGATAACTCCACCTGTGTGCCAATACCACACTGTTCTGGTAGAGCTTTATGGTAGGGTTAACTTACAAAATTATAGATTCCTAAGGACTTTTAAACCATATACATGGGTTATTATGTTTAGAACAGTGTGTGGCACATTATAGCTTTATAATTGAGTCCTATTTTACATTGGCTTTGATCTATTTTTATGGTCTTGATTTTTAATTTCTACTCTTATTTTATTCAACAGAATTCCCGTGACTTGTTTAAAGTCTACAGTGAGCTATCATAAGGCATAAACAAATATTCACATAAAAAGCAAACATCACACAAATGTGGGAGTGTGTCCTCCTGAATGCCTCTGGGCTGCATGTTAAGAAAACTCCTTTAGTGTTAAGTGTGGAATGTACAACTATAGAAGCTCAAGCTCAAAAAAACCATCCCAAGAAACTTCCACAAAGAAACTACATTCTAATGGGAAAAAGGGAGGGGTAACCCAAATTCTCAGGGCCAGGACAAACCTGTCCACTCAGTAACCTTGTTTGAAAGACAACTCTATTTGAAGATCACCTGTCTTAGTGCACGTCTTTGAACCCAGCCTGGGTGGTCTGTCCAGGGAGCTTTTCCTGTAATTTTAAACTCAAATAACTAGAAGCATTTTAAAACATCAAACAGAAAGCTCCAGAATTTGAAAGTGTCTTTTGAGAAGACATTAAAATCCCACTGTCCCTTTTGTAAAAAATACACTGTGGTTAGGGTTGTGCAGGACTTGAGATATAGACTTTCTTTGCAGATAATCATGAAAATGTAATGTATTTCTGTGTCAGTAAGCACTCTCCCTGGAAAAGCACCATAAAACCAAGTCTTTCCATGATGAGTACAGACAGGAACATATTTATATACAGAAAAGGACAGTTATAGAGTATAAGTGTAGTGCACACCTAAGACATTAAGAAGCAGTCAAACAGAAAAACTCCAGGGGATTTTCAGCCTAAGAGAGTCAGAATGTACATAATTTTATCCTTTTGCATTTTGGGATGGTTAAGGACTCTATGCAAATATGGTAGACCAAAACCCAGTTTTAAACCAGTGTCAAGAGAGCAGCCATATTAAAACAATTGTCACAGGCAGTTTCACAAAAGTACATAGTATGAGTGAACTCCTTTAAGTTCCTGCATGCAAAATTATGTGCAGAGTAAGGGTAGCAAGTACTGAAATCACACAAATATAGTTGTAAGGAAAACCTGAAATTTTCATCAATTGCTGCTTTAGCCCTCATGTGAAGAAGGGATTGGAACCATGCCTTCATATAACAGAGGGTATGATTAGCAATGATGTAGAATTAGTTTAGGATGCTATCTAGAATACAGTAGAATAGTCAGATCTGGAATAACCAATTCCTAAGGAAAGGTAGATAAATGTCAAAACCAGAGCCCTTATGCATAATTCACAATAGCAAAATCTTGGAAGTGAACTATATGTTTATAAGCAAATGAATAAAAGACTGTGGCACTTACATTCACTGGAGTATGATAAACCTTATTCATTCGTAGGAAATGGATACACCTTGAGACAATGTTATAGAAGTAAAGCATCATACAAGCTTAAATATCACATGGCTTCCCTTATATGAGAAACCCAAAGTATAAAAAAGAGCAAAGTAAAAGATAATGGGAAGTAGAGATAGAATCTTTCTCAAAGGAGAAAGGGATTTCAAGAGGAGGATGGGGGAAGGGGAGGAAGGGAAAAGGAAAGCGAGGGACAGGAAATAAAAAATTAAGATACATCAGGTATGTGTACCAAAAACACACAAGGTATGTAAATATTATATACTATAAATACGTATAAAAGAGGGAGAGGATCAAAAGATGGAGGGGGGAGGATGGAAAGGGAAGGAGAATCAAAAGAGGAATTAAGATGTTTTATGTATATATACCAAGTCCCCACAAAGACTGTAACCCTAGCCCTAACCATAACTATAACCCTAACCCTAATTCTAATGATATCATGCTTAAAAGTGAGCTTTATTTTAAATAATACTTAAAACCTACAGATTGTAAAAGATAATCTATAAAAAAACTACAGTGAATGTCATATCTAAGAGAGAAACTTGATAATTTTCCCTAAGGTGGGGAACAAGGCATTTGTCTTCACTAACTACTCCCATTCAGTATCTTACTAGAAGTTCTGTCTAATGCATTAAGATAAGAAAAGGAAATAAAAATTTACTGGAACACAGAATTGAGAAAGAATAAATAAAAGTGTATTTCTCTGATGATGGTGTGACCATGTGGAAAATTAAAAAAAACTGAAAACAAAACCTCCTGGAGTTAGTAAGCAATTATAGTTAATAAAGTTGTGCAATTAAAAGGAAAGCGAGAACTTGAGGATTAGACAATGAAGAGAGGGCAAGGACAAAAGATAGGAAACATGACGGGCAAAGCCATACATTTATATGCACAAGATGGGTAAGGCAATGATTCTGAGAAACATCAGAAGGTTTTTGAAACTAGCAGTTAATTGTTAATAGTCTCACCCTGACTAACTATATGTGCTGATACCTGTGAACTAAACAACTGCACTGAAGATAGCAATGTGTGATAGCAGGGTCATGCTTGGAATGTCTGTTATTCTGGTCTTCAAAATATGTACTGCTTGTCATGACATACCAATTATTACCATAGAGTCACTTAAGTAAATGTTTGTTTTTTAAAAAAAGGTAATAAATGAAAAAAAGAGACAAGAAAAAAAATGTCCCAGGACTGTCCTGCTACAATGCTGTATATGGTTAGGTTTCTAAATCTCTGTGTAAAAATACATAATTGTTTATTCATATTTTTAAAAACATTTTTTATTTTTATAATTTTTATTCATATTCTGTAGGGACTTAAAGTTTAACATCAACACTTGATGAAAAATACCTTTTCCATGTTATGCCTAAGATGTTTGATATTCCGACAGATAGTTAGGTTAAACCCTACTGCGCATATTGTAGGGTAATAATAAGCTTCTCTTCTGGAAGGTTAACAACCTAAGTTTGCAGACCAAAATTAGAGAAAAAGAAGGCCTGCAAGGATAGCCAACATTTTGGTCCTAGCCTTTCAAGGTCTATGAAGACTCAGAACATAGGGGAACCTGTACTGTAACATCATGTAACTCAGATGTGTCCCAAATTTTCTGATCAAGGATATTACGGAGACACAGAAGAATGTGATTGATGATGTAGAGTGTGCCTAAGGAGAGTCACATAGAGAGAAAACATTCTGTGAGGCTTTCAAAGAGAGCAAATTGGTCAAGCAATGGCCCTGACTCATCCACATGGCTGATAAAGGATCCACAAAGTGCAGTACAGGGCTTCAGGATAAATCCTGATGGGACTTGACTGACTTTATCAGATACAAAAGTTACATTTCTTATTATATAGGTCTCACTTTATCTTGGTCTTAACCATCCAGAAGAAAGTATAAAAATTAGGTATAAGAAGTGAAGCCTATTAATACAATGAGCTGTGAAAGGCTCAAGTCAACAACTCCTGACATTGCCAGTCCTACGGACAACCCACTACTATTATGGACTACTGGAATATATTGGAATATTTTGCTGAATTCATGTAGCAACAATATTTAAATGACAATGCTAAACCCTTCTCTGACAAAACTAAACAATAAAAGGGGATACAAATGAATGATCATTTTATATCTGTATATTCAAAATAGCATATACAGCTATATTTTCTTAATTCAATGAATAAAAAGATATGTTCTAATAGTGTTTGTGTACAGAATATCACGTCTGCATCTCGTACAATGAATAACCACTAAGACGACAATATGGAATGCATTTATTATTGAAACTGTCCTGCTAATTGGTTTTGAAACTCTCATTATTTGTTTCTCAAAATTATTAAAAAATAGTTAATAAAGTTGTAAAGCACAATCTTGACAAAAGTTTATGTTTTTCTGTATATATTAATTAGACTTTAAAATTGTTACAAAATAACATCATTTACATTATTATGCACACATAGATAACATATATTTTCGAATTATATGAGGAAAACTACAAATCTCTGATAGAAAAACAAACAAGCATCTAAATCACTAGAAAAACAATCTTTACTGAGGGGTAGGAAGACTCAATAGCACTGAGAAGTTAGTTCCTTCTGACTTGATCTGTACATTCAGTGCAATCTCAATCAAAATCTACACAGATGACTGTGGATTCTGAGAATCTGAACCTAAAGTTTACATGGAAAGAAGACCCAGGAAGATCCCATCCATTACTGAAAAAGAACAAAGTTGGAGGTCTGACACCATCCAACTTCAACTTTACTGTAGCTTGATAAAGCTACAGTAAAGAAGACAGTATAGCACTACCAACAAAATAGAATTAGATGAATGGGACAAAACAGAGAACAGATTTGACCCACACAAATAGGATCAGCTAGTTGCTCACAAAGAAGTGCCACAGTTTGGATGCTGGTGTTCCCCAAAGCTCAACTCTTGTGTGGTGCCATTGGGAGTGGTGGACCCTGTAGGAGGCAGGACCTGTGGGAGGTCTGCAGGTCACTGTAGCCCTAGCTTCCTCTTCTCCTTTGCTTCTCAGGTTCTAATGCAAGTGATTTGTTCTTCCACTGTCTCTCATCAATGGCAGAGGCCCAGTGAAAAGGGACCAGCCTGATTTTGGATTGGAACCTCCAAAACCATGACTCAAAATAAAGTCTTTTCGGGCCAGCCAGATAGTTCAGTGGATTAAAGCATCTGCTTAGGCAGACACAGGGGCTGGGGGTTCAATTCCAGGAATTAAGACTGGGTGTAGTAGAGTGCACCTGTAATGCCAGTGTTTGGGAAACTATAAATAGTCTCACTATGAGTCTCATCTATAATAGTGAAAGCCTGTGAACCCTGTACTACATACAAAGAAAACCCTTTTTCTCTCTATAATTAATTGTTTTAGTTATTCAGATGTAGTAACCAAAAACTGCCTACTGTAAGCAGAAAGGTGATCCAAAGGAGAAGGGATAGTCATTTGAAAAAGTGGTACTGAAAAACAACAGATATGTAGACCAGTTAAATAGGGGAGAAGACACAGAAACAACCTAATATACCTACAACCATCTGATCATTGAGAAATGGGGCAAAAACATGCTACAGAAAAGACAGCCTCTTTTATATGTGGAGTTGGGAAAATTGGATATCTACTCAGACAAGACTGAAACTAGAAACCTATCCTATATTGAAATAACAATGGTTCAAAGACATAGATATGAAAACACATTTTTTAAAGCAAATTTTGAAGGTGCTGGGATATACCATGGAGGAAATACTTGAAGCCAGAGGTATAGGTAAAGATTTCCTGAATAGAACTTCAATAGCATAGGAAATAATGTCAAGAATCAAAGAATGGGATTGTATAAAATTAAAAAACAAACAGTAACACAAAATGTTTGATATAGGCAGTACTTTTATATGCTGGAAACTGCTCCCTGTAATTTTTAAAATAAAAACTCAGTTATGAATTATGGCTAAAAAAGTTCTGTACATTCAATCCCTGGTACTAAAAAAAAAATCCTGCACAATGAAGGAAACAATCAGAGTGAAAAGACAACCTATGAAATGACAGAAAACTTTTGGTAGCTACTCTTCTGATAGGAGACTAATGCCTACAATATATAAGGAGCTAAAAAAAATACACCCCAAAACAAAGAACCCATTTAAAAATGGGTAAATAGACTAACACTTCTCAAAAGAAGTACAAATGGGCCTTAAATACATTAAAAAAAAATGTTTAGCATCTTTAGCCATTAAGGAAATGCAAATCACAACTTTGTGATACTCTTATGCCAGTCAAAGTGGTTTATCATCAAGAACAGAAATAATAGAATACTGGTGGGAGGGGAAGGAATCCTATGTTGTGGGAATATAAACTAGTACAACCACCATGAAAATCAGTATGGAAAGACCTAAACTATCAGAAAATAAAGACTTCATTTGACCCAGCTATACCCTTTCTGGGTATATTTCCCAAAGAAAGACATCATACCATAGTGACATATGCATAGCCATGTTTAGAGCACCACAAGTCAATTTATTCTAAGTTTGGAAACAGCCTACATGTATGTCAACAGATGAACAGACAAAGGAACTATGGTCTATAAATGCTGTTGCATATTATTCAGCCACAAACAGAAATTAAATCATGTTGTATGTAGAAGAAAAATGGATGGAATGGAAAACTTTGTGAGCCTCACTGAGCTATGTCCCACTCTCAACCATTGCAGAAGTCACGCTGAACCCCAAAGAGATTCAGGAGCTTCGGTGAGCTGTGATCTGTTCTCCCAAAATGGAGGAAGCCATTCTGAGCCCCACAAGCTTCAGAAGCCTTGGTGAGCTGTGACCCATTTCTTCACTATTGTGGGATTTGCAGCTCTGGTGAACCTTGGGAGCTTTGAAAATGACAAAACAGAAAAGCAAAAGTCAATCTTAGAACTCCAGCCCACTAAGATCAAGTCTAGAAGACATGGACTTATAAAAGAACTTAGAAGATGCATACCTGAAATTTTTGCACCCCTGAAAATAGCAACTGGAGTAAAGAAACAACTCTATTAGGCAATAGGAGAAATAAGATCACAAATAATCTCTCAGGTAAAAAAAAGAGATGACCAAAATAATGAAAGAATTTTCCAGCACATCTAAAGAAGACATAGATAAAAAAGTAGAGGAATATATAAAAATGATGGAAACATTGAATGAAGAATACAGGAAAGAATTAGAATGCATGAAACAGATTCAAGCAGCTATCCAGGAAATGAATTCCATTGAAAGTTGGGAAAAATCACTTCAATGAAACTGAAGACAGAATTTTAGACCTTGAAGATAACATTGCAGTTACTGATTCCAAAAGCAAAGGCCTTCTAAAAATAACAAGGAACCAGAAAATCTGAATTCAACAGTCACAAAGTGAAGCAAAGAAAAGCAATATAAGATTGTTAGGTGCCTAAGTTAGTTGAATGACAATGGAGTGCCCACTTTTGACAGGTGTAGACAAAGGAAGGGGTATAGAAAGAAAAAATCATGATGTGTGTGTATAGACAGTACAGTTGGGATAGATAACGCTGTGCTTCTACATAATCCTATGAGAGGCAAGATTTGCACTGATGGTGGTTGGACAGGATATTATGTTGGCTTCTAGTACTATGGTCATCCACTAGGAAAATAATTATTGAATTTTTGATATAATTCAGGTATAAAAAATAAGATAAGTAAACAGCTATACTCTTAATTTGCTGATAAATCTGCTATAATAATGTCTGTAAGTATAATATCATGTATGCACCTTGTACAATACTAAAACAGTATGAAAACAGTTTGCAATGTATTAATTTATCGAATCTGTCTTGTTAAGGTGTCTTAAAACTGTCTGATTGATATTTGTACTTCAATAAAATAAAAAATAAATTTAAAAAATGATTGTTAGGTGCCAAGAAAAGAGCAGCAGTCAATACATATAAACATAAAAAGACTGCTTATAGAAGTAGCAGTAGAAAATCTCTCAAGGATGGGAAAAAATCTGACATATTACATAAAGCATATGGAATTCCAACTACTAAAACCAAAATAATCTACATCCAGACATTTAATTATCAAGATTTCAGAATTTAAGCAAAACAACAGAATATAGAGAAAAGAAACAGATCATCTATAAAGGAAAGCCCACCAAAATCATGGCAGATTTCTCACCACAAACCTCAAGTCAAAAGGAGCTTGGAGTGAAGTATTTCAAGTACTGAAAGAAAACAACTTCCAACCCAGAATTATGTATCTTCAAAACTGTCTTTCAAAATTAATGGAGAGATATAATATTTCCACAACAAACAATTGAAGATTTTATGACTATCAAACAAACCCTACAGAATACTGAAAGATATTCTAGAAATATATAAAAATGACCACAACTTCAACAATAGCATGAAAAGGGACCACCAAACAGAGCAAGCAATCAAATAGAGATGAAAAGTAGGGAACCAACAGCAGTAAAATAACATGATAAAAGGTAAGTCAATATTTAGCAGTTATAACCATCAATGTAAATGGCCTCAGTTCATCAATTAAAAGCAGCCTATTGACAGATTGGATCAAGAAACAAAATCTAACAGTATGCTGTATATAAGAAACACATTAAACTCAAAGGAAAAATAACAGAATGAAAGCCAAAGGGAAAAAAAATACTCCATACAACAGGAACCCAGAAAAAAGCAGGGATACGTATTCTGTTTGTAGATAATGTTAAGTTCAAACCAAGAATGATCAAAAGAGTAAAGATCACTACATACTTGTTAGGGGAAAATTATAAGAGGGAGCAATAACAATCATAAATATATGTGCACCAAAGACAGGAGTACTCAACTATATAAGATAGACTTTGACAGACATAAAATATCAAATGAGCAATAACACAATTGTAATGGAGAACCTTAACACCCCACTGTTCACAAAGTGATAGATCAACTAGGCAAAACAGAACTAAACCAAATTTGTGAGGAAATGGGCTTAATAGAGTGTTTCATCCAACAACATCAGAATACACATTCTTCTCAGCTGCAGACAGGATGTTCTCCAAAATAGACTATCTACTAGCATGTACAACATGCTTAAATAAAGACAAAGGAACTGAAATTATCCCATGTATATTATCTGAGCATAGTGCAATGAAACTGGAAATTGACAAAAGAAACAGCAAGAACTCTATAAATAAATGGAAATTAAATAACACCCTCATGAACATTCAACAGCTCAAAGATAAAATTAAAGACATTAAACAATATTTAAGTCAAAGGAAAACAGATACAACTTACTAGAATCTGTAGGATATAATGAAAGTAGTCTTAACAGGGAAATTTAAAGCAATAAATTCTCACTCAGGAAAACAGAACAAGCCAAAACAAACAACCTTCTTCTATGTCTCAAGCTTCTAGAAGAGAACAGCAAGTCAAGCATAATGCCCAAAGAAAGCAGAAAATTATAAAGATCAGACCAGAAATTAACACAATGGAGACTAAGAAAACAGTACAAAGAATTAATGAATTAAACAGTCGGTTCTGGGGCTGAAGAGATAGCTTGGGGGTCTAAGCAACTGAATGGCAAGGACCCAGGTTCGATCTATGGTATTGCATGCTGTGCTAGTCCCCCATGAAGCCAGCCACTGAAACGGGGCATGGGGGTGCACACCTGTAATCGCAGTGCTGGGGAGGCTGAGACAGAGGATTGCTATGAGTCTGAGTTGTGTAGCAAGATCCTGTACTAAATAAATAAATAAATATTTAAAAAGAGCTGGTTCTAAGAAAGAATAAAAATTGATAAATCCCTATGTAACCTTATCAAAAAATGAAAGAAAAACCTCAAATTCATGCAATAAGGAATGAAAAGGTAAAGTCACTATAGATCCTATAAAAATTCAGAAGATCATTCAGTACCTACATTGAAAATGTGTACTTGCAAAGGTTGGAAAACACAGAAGAAATTGACAGATTCCTAGATATGTATGAACTGCCAAAGCTGAATCAAGAAGAAATAAAAATTCTAAAAACCCAATATCAATTACTGAAATTGAAAAATGTAATTAAAAAAAGAAAAGACATATGAATAAAGCAAAGCGCAGGTCCTGATGGATTCACAGCTGAATTCTACATGAAA
This sequence comes from Ctenomys sociabilis, assembly GCA_004027165.1. Taxonomy (NCBI): domain Eukaryota; kingdom Metazoa; phylum Chordata; class Mammalia; order Rodentia; family Ctenomyidae; genus Ctenomys; species Ctenomys sociabilis. Next base: position 33,384 of record PVKA01018590.1, on the reverse strand, counting down.
TTTAAAGAAGATTTAATGCCAATTCTTCTCAAACTCCTCAATGAAATTTAAAACAAAGCAGTTCTCCCAAACTCATTCCTGGAAGCAAAGATTACCCTGACACCAAAACCAGAGAAAGGCCTAACCAAAAAAGAGAACTATAGGCCAGTCTCCTTAATGAACATAGATTCAAAATCCTCAATAAAATACTAGCCAACAGAATAGCAGAAAATCATCAAAAAGATTATGTACCATGACCTAGTAGGATTTACCTAAAGAATTCAGTGATGATTTAATATATGCAAATCAATAAATGGTAATATACCACATCAACAGAGCCAGACAAAAATCACATCATCATCTCAATAGAAGCAGAAAAAGCTTTTGATAAAATCCAACACTCATTCATGATAAAAATCCCTACAGAAAATTGGGAAGCATGGTCTTTATCTCAATCTGATAAAAGCCATCTATGACAAACCAATAGCCAACATCATATTAAATGGACAAAAACTGAAAGCTTTCACTTTAAAATCAGGAACAAATATTAGCCAGCACAATTAGATAAGAGAGAAATAAAATGAATAGTTATTGGACAGGAAGAAGTGTCATTATCATTATTTGCAGATGACATGATACTCTAAATAGAAGACCTCCAGAACTCTACCAAGACTTACAGATTTTTTAATTATAATTTTCTTTTATTTTGGAGTAAAGACAAAAGCAAGAGAAACAAAAACAAACACAGAAATAGGGTAACATACAACAATGCATATGTTTCAGATTTTCAAAACAAGAATAGCCAATTAACTATTATTTAGTGAAGGGTCTACAGGGTGTTCAGGATCTCACTACTAGATTGGACTCATAGTGATTCTCCTCTTTACAGCCTCCCAAGTGCTAGGATTACAGGCATGTGCCACCATGCCCAGTCTCAACTGCCCTTTCAGTGCACCCCGGGGGTGGGGCTGGCACATCAGCATTGCAAAGGCCTGAGTTTAATCCCCGATTCTACCAAAAAAAATCCCCAAAAAACATATTTTTCATCCATTCCTCAGTGATGGGCATTTTGGTTGTTTCTATTTTGGCTATGACAAATTGTGCTGCTATAAACATGGGTGCACATATATCAGTGTGATACGAAGTTTTCAGTTCTTTTGAGAAAATTTTCTATCACAATACCATCCAAAAAAAAAATAAATAAATAAAAGAGAAATACTTAGGAATCAATCCAAAAAAGGAAATAAGAGATCTATACAGCGAAAATTATAGTATTCTGAAAAAAGATTGATGAGGATTTCAGAGAATGGAAGGATATTACTTGCTCCTGGTTAGGAAGAACGAACATTGTGAAAATCACCATACTCTAAAAATTTTTATACAGATTCAATGCAATCCCAATTAAAATATCATTAGTATACCTCACAGATCTAGAGAAAACATTCCTACAATTCATCTGGAAACAGAAGAGACCTAGCATTGCAAAAAAAATATTGAATAAACAAAGGCAAGATAGGAGGTATCACAATCCCTGAATTGAAATTATACAACAAAGCTACTGGGAAAAAATCAACATGCTCTTGGCAAAACAAACCTAGACCTGAGGATCAGTGAAACAGCTTAAAAGATGGGGACAAAACTACAATCAAACTCAGCCAATTTATCTTTGACAAAGGGCCAAACATGTTCACTGGACATGCAGAAGCTCCTTATGAAGAGTTGATCCTAGTTGTTGATTCTTTCAAGTGCTTCCCGTGCGAATATATGTTTGTTCATGTACTCTTTAACTACTCCTATGTCTTCAAGAGTTCCTCATACTTTCTCTTCCAGGAGATTGAGTGTTTCTGTTTTAATGTTTAGATCTTTAATCCATTTTGACTTTAACTTAGTGCATGGTGATAGAGCTGGGTCAAGTTTTCGTTTTCGGCATGTAGAAAGCCATGTTTTCCAGCACCATTTGTTAAAGAGGCTATTTTTCTTCCAGTGAGCTTGTTTAGCCCCTTTGTCGAAGATCAGATGGCTGAGTGTGATTGTAGATGCCTCTGCATCTTCCAATCTATTCCACTGATCCTCAGGTCTATTTTGTTGCCAATACCAATTGTCAACAGAGTAAAAAGACAGCCCACAAATTTTGAAAAAATCCTAACTAATAAGCAATCAGACAGAGGTCTACTGTCTAGAATATATAAAGAACTAAGATATAACAGGGCCCTCAAATTTAAAGACCCAATTCAGAAATGGGCATCTGAGATGAATACACACTTCTCAGAGGATGAAATTAAAGAAGCCAATAAATATATGAAAAAATGCTCCACATCACTAGTCATCTGTGAAATGCAAATAAAAACAACACTGAGATACCATCTCACTCCAGAAAGAATGACTATCATAAGGAAATCGACCAACAACAAATGTTGGAGAGGTTGTGGGAAAAAGGGAACACTTCTCCACTGCTGGTGGGAATGTAGACTGGTACAATCATTGTGGAGGTCAGTGTGGAGACTCCTCAAAAGAATAGGGCTAGAAATCCCATTCAAGCCAGCTATCCCCCTACTGGGAATTTTCCCAAAGGAACTGAAAACATTATATCATAGTGATATATGTGTACCTATGTTTATAGCAGCGCAATGTGTGATAGCAAAATCTTGGAAACAACCAAGATGTCCATCAATGAGGAATAGTTGAAAAAGATGTGGTATTTCTACATAATGGAGTATTACTCAGCTGTTAAGAATGATAAGTTTGAAGCATTTATACTGAAGTGGATGCCACTTGAACATATACTCATAAGTGAAATAAACCAGACACCCATGTGTAAATATCGTATAGTCTCTCTAGTATAAGAAGCAAAAAGCAGAAATACAAATGGAAACATACAACAACAACTAAAATCAATTGAGTCCGATAAGGCAAAATGAATGGAATATGCTGCAGGATACCAATCAGCTTTTCTTCTGGATGGTTAACAACCTAAGTTCACAGATCAAAATTGGAGAAATAGAAGAGCCACAAGGCCAGCCAACATTTTGGCCCTAGCCTTTCAAGGTCAGTGAAGACTCAGGAGATAGGAGAACCTGTACTGCAACATCATGAAACTCAAGGGAGCTCCAAATTTTCTGAACAAGGAGATTATGGAGTCACAGAAGAAAGAGACTGAAGTTCTATAGTGTGCCTGGGGAGAGTCACATGAAGAGAAAACTTTCTCTCAAGCTCTCACAGATAGCAAACTGGCCAAGCATTGGCCGTGACTCATCCACATGGATGACACAGACAAAGGATCTATAGAATAATGTACAGGACTACAAGAAAAACCCTGAGGGGACTTCACTGACCTCATAAGAAATATAAAGTACATGTGTTGGTATATAAGTCTTGTTCCATCTAGGTTTTAACCATCCAGCAGAAAAGTATAAAAATGAAGTATACATCGTGGGGCCATAATATTAAGTTGAGCTGTAAATGGCTATGGTCGACAAGATCTTCGGATAACTCACTATTGTTGTGGAATGCTGGACTGTGTTGGATTGTGTTGTCAAGTTCAAGCACCTAAGTTAGTTGAATGATAATGGAGTGCCCATCTCTGATAGGTGTAGAGCAAGGAAGGGGTATAGAATGAAAGAATCATGATGTGTGTGTATGGACAGTACAGTTGGGATTGATAACACTGTGCTTCTACATAATTCTATGAGGGGCAAGATTTGCACTAATGGTGGTTGGACAGGATATTATGTCAGCTTCTAGTACTATGGACAACTGCTAGGAAAATAACAAGGTAGAAAGTATTAATTATTGAATCTTTGATGTAATTCAGGTATAAAAAATAAGATACGCAAATAGCTACAGTCTCTTAATTTACTGATAAGAGACATATGGTATAATAATGTCTGTAAGTATAATATGTATACACCTTTTATGATATGAAAACAGTTTGCAATGTATTAATTTATGAAATCAATCTTGTCAAGGTATGTTAAAACTGTCTCATCGATATTTGTACTTCAATAAAACAAAGGTAAAATTAAAAATTAAAAAAAAGAAAACATGTTCACTGGAAGAAAGACAGCCTCTTTAATAAATAGTTCTGGAAAAACAGACTATAATTAGATCCATGCCTATTACCATCCACTAAACTAAAGTCAGTGCACTAAAGATATAAATATACACTAAATCTTTTGCAGGAGAAAGTAGGTAGACATCTTGAATACATAGGAGTAGGCAGAGTTTATGAACAAAAATCAAACTGCATCAGAAATATTTCGAAGAATCAACACCAAGGATGCTATCTTATTGAAAAGTTTCTGCATGTCAAAAGAAATCACCAACAGAGTAAAAAGAAAACCAATAATTTTAGCCAACTGTCCCTTAGACAAAGCCCTTCTAGTTAGAACATATAAAGAATTAAAAAATTCAGGCTCCCAAAATTCAAAGACCCCATCAAAATATGGGCATCTGAGATACTCACTTCTCAGATGAAGAAATACAAAGGCAAACAAAAATGTGAAAAAATGTTCAGTATCATTGGTCACTTGAGAAATGCAAATTAAAACATCAGTAAAATTTTAATCTCACCCCCGAAAGAATGGCTATCACCAAGAAGTCAACCAATAACAAATGCTGGAGGAGTCGTGGGGAAAAAGGCATACTTTTCCACCATTGGTAAGCATGTAGACTGGTACATGTACTATGGAAATCAGTATGGAGATTGCTAAAAAACACTAGGATTAGAGGTCCTAATCCCAGCTACTCTCCTCGTGGGTATTTTTCCAAAAGAATTGAAAACATCACGTCATAGTGATGTATGTGTATACATGTTTGTAACAGTGCAACTGGTCAAAGTTAAGTCTTGGAAACATCCCAAATAACTATCAACTGAGGAAAGGATAAAAAAGATGTGGCACTTTTATATAATGGGGTATTACTCAGCTATAAAAAAGATATACTAGGGGCTTTTATAGGTAAATAGATGTAACTGGAGGCCATAATCATAAATATATGAACATAATATTGTCTCCCTAGTATAAGAGCCTGAAAGAGTACTTGAAAGCAAGAAGGTACAATAGATACTGTGAAAGGGAAAGAAACTTTCAAAGGGATGAGGGAAAGGAGAAAAGAAGGGAAAAATATATGCATATATACAGGATAGTGTGGATAATTGTGCTGTTGATTTCTACTGGTCTACTGAAAGGAACAATTAATATTTAATTTTTTTGTGTTCCTTTTAATTTTTTGACTAATTTTGCATGCTTATCTTTGGTAATCTGACCAAATAATTTGGAGACAATATACATTATAACAACCATTGTTCAATTTCATCATCTTGTTTAATGAATTCTGTATTATTTATTTATTTATTTATTTTTAAGGCCAGAATAGATTTATTGAGGGAAAGAAAGCTCCTGTCCAAGAGAAGGTCAGGAGGGGGGCCCGAGCAGGTAGTTCCCTCAGAAGTCTGTATTATTTCTAATGTTTCTTTTTTTCTTTTGTATTTTAGGGAAGAGTCTACAGGGTGTTTAGGATCTTACTACTAGATTAGACTCCTAGTGATCTGCCTGTTTACATCCTCCCAAGAGTTGGGATTACAGGCATGTGCCACCATGCCCAGTCTCAACTGCCATCCCAATGTGCTCTGGGGATGGGGCTGGCAGGGCAGAACTGGCACTGCAGGCCCAGGGATCAAACTCCTGGCCCCTGCGCCTACATGCAGGTGCTTTAATCCACTGAGCTATTTGGTCAGCCCATGTTTTATTTTTTCAAATTAATTTTTATTCTTCTTTTTTAAAAAAATCCATACAATTCAACATAAAGGTGTGGAAGCTTGTATATTTATAATGGGATAAAGCTTATTTTTCACAAGACCTCAAAATAAGGGCTAGAACTCTAATTATTCAGATAAAAAAGCCAATGCTTTTTTTTTTTTTTTTTGTGGCTGACTTGGTGTGCCCTGGAGGCAGGGCTGGCATGGCATATGGGGCCAGGGATTGAGCCACGGTCTAGGCTTGCCTAAGCAGGTGTTTTAGACCACTGAGCTATTTCATCAGCCCCAGATGGACAGTTCTTTACATCAACTTAGACTTAGTTATTCAACCAAACACTAAACCAGGAGCTGCAGGGAAGGTCTTCTGTGATGTAGAAAGCCCATCCTCAGCTGAGTTAAGGTAAGGGAAATAACCTTAGATAACCCCAGTACACTTGATTCTATTAGTTCAAAGATCTAAAGAGGTGAGTCAAGGCTTCCTACAGAAGAGGACATTGCTCCAGTGGAGCCAGAGCCTCATCAGGTCTGACAGTCCCAGCCCATCTTTTCTGACAATCTGTCTTACAATTTCAATTTGGACTTACTAAACCAGCTCCTACAATTTCAGGAGCCAATGACTTTAATAAATCTATTGTCATACAAAAAAAGGGATGAAACTTGAGATAATCATGCTAAATTAAATAAGCCATCCTTAGAAAATTAAGTATGTAAGTAACCTAAAATGCAAAACTGTAAGACTTCAAGGTGATAACAAGGTACAAAATCTAAGTGACTCTGAGGTGGGCAATAAGTTTTTAGACAGAAAATCAACAACACAGAAAGATAAAAATAGATATAGTGAAATTCATTAAAATTAATTCTGCAAAAAGATCTGATAAGTGAAAAGATAACCCAGACACCAGGAGAAAACATGTAAAATACATATCTGACCATAGATTTGTATCCAAAATAAATAAAATAATTGTTTTTATTCTTTTGTGGTACTGAAGATCAAACTCAGGACCTTGCAATTGCCAAGCAGGTGTTTATGCTACTGAGCTATATCCTTAGCCCAAAAAAAGAACACTGACAACGCAAAAATACAGAAAGAAACTCTGATAAAGGTAAATAAGAGATCTAATAGACACATCACCAAAGAAGATATATAAGTAGCAAATAGATATATGCAAAGATGGTCAATGCTGTATGTCCCAGGAGACTATGGGTTGAAACAAGACACCATTGTATAGTTATTAGAATGGTGAAAGTTCAAATCATATGACACTGGCAAATGTTAAAGATGTGGAACAACAGGAACCCATTTTTATTGCTAGCAGTAATAAAAAATAAAACTTATCTTGGAAGCAAGTTTGGTAGTTTCTTATAGAGCTAAGGGTTGTTCTATCCTATGTATTTACTCAAATTAAGTATCTAAGTAACCTAAAAATTAAGTATGTAAGTAACCTAAGATGCAAAACTGTAAGACTTCAAGGTGAATTGAAAATTTGCATATTGGATTGTTGTGAGTCCGAGACCAGCCTGAGCTACAAAGTGAGCTTAAGGCCAGCCTGAACTGCATAGTGAGACCCTGTCTCAAAAAAAAAAAAGACAAGAAAAAAAAAAAAAAAGTGAACTGTAAACTATGGATTTTAGGTAGTAATAGTGTATTGATGCTGGTTAATCAATTGTAAAAATGGACCACATAAAAGCAATATTTTAATAGGAGAAACTGTGGGAAGACAGAATTTAAGGGAACTTTATTCTCTGTTTAATTTTTAATTACTAAAACTAAAACTACTACCAAAACCTCTCTTTTAAAACACCTTGCCTGGGCTGGAGAGATGGCTCAGTAGAATAAGCACTTGCCTGGCAAGAGCAAGGGCCTGAGTTCAATCTCTGGTTCTGCCAAGAATAAAATAAAATAGAATATAAATAAATAAATAAATAAACAAATAAATAAGTAAATAAATAAATAAAATTAAAAACCTCTCCTGCAAGTAGGCGCAGAGGTGGGGGGTTTGATCCCTTGGGCCTGTCCTGCCAGCCCCGCCCCCAGGGCAAGCTGAGATGGTGATTGAGACTGAGCATGGTGCTTCTAATACCAGCACTTGGGAGGCTGTAAACAGGAGAATCATTGAGTCTGATCTAGTAGTGAGACTCTGAACACCCTGTAGACCTTCCCTAAAATACAGAAAAAGAAATAAATAAATGTAAAAAAAAAAAAAAACCCTCATAGATTTAGATCTATTTTATGTTTTTACTTACTGCAATTCTAAACCACACTAAAACTTAATTTGCCCCATGTATGGTCCTTGGGCTTCTAACCATTTAACTGGACTTCAGTAGTCTTTCATTCTTTCACATGAGATGGCAAGAATTTCAAGCATATTTCTTGCATAAGACCTGGATCAGTTTTTAATTCAAACAACATTGGTTTATTTTAATGAGAAATAATACCATCAAACCCATAATATGTTCACAGGATTCTCAGCATATTGATATGCTCACTGTTTCTGGACCCTTAGAATTAACAGATCTGGGAACTTTCCCCATACCTACACCTATTCCCCAAGATAAAGAACCTTGGGAATTTCATGACATTTAGGACAAGGAATTTTTTTTCTTTAATTTTTAGTAACAGTCTCTCTTATTTTATACTGAGAATCCTGATTCTCAAGGGCCAACAGGATAATATAGCTACTTGTTTTATGCTATATAATAATACTTTCAGAATAACAAACTTAATAGTACCACCAAATGTCAAAACAGTTTTACTTTTTGGTTTATGTCATATCTAATACCCATTCTTATTTTATTTCAAATCATTATACTAGTTAAATTATTTGAAAACACAGTCATTTCACTCTGTTCTCTCCCACCCAATCTGTGCTAATTTTAGCATTATAATTATACATTTAATGTTTACTTTGAGTCCTATGTCAATGTATCTGTATTGACTTACTTATCTGAGCTTGTTGTCTAGTAAACTCATCAGGATGACCTTATAAAAGCAATAGTTTCTGAGTTCTTGTAAGCTGGCAGCACTGTGTACCTTTTCTATGGAAGGCAAAGCCTTCGCATGTATCTTTTTTAAAAGTATCTTTAAAATGTTACTTTTTTTTTTAAATAAAAGTTATTGAAAATTTTGACATTAACTCTTTTCCTTACATATCATGATACATTTTTTGTTCTTTTAATATATGAAATTTGAAACTAAAGTATGATTCATTTGCATTAAAATAAATCGCATGCAGTGAGAAGTTCTATCACCTCTCCTTTGAAGTCAGCCCCTCTCCCTAGTCCCTGACAATCACATAGCTGGTTTTCTATTCTGGTAAGTTTTGTTTTTTTTCAAAATGCCACATAAATGGAGTCATCCTATCTGTAGCATTTGAGTTGGGCTTCTTTCACTAGGCAGAGTGTATGAGATTTATTTAGGTTACTGTTTGCACGAGTGTTCTGCTCCTTTAAATTCTGGGTGTTTTATTATAACAAAAACAAGCCTAAGACTTAAGTGCACTGTTTAGTATTGTTAACTTAGACACAATGCTGTACACTAGATTTCTAGAATTTTTCATCTTGTATTATTGCAACTTATACCCACTGATAGTAACCCCCCATTTCACCCCCTTCCCTGGGTAGCCTGGAATGACTGCTTCTGTAAGTCTGTTACATATGCCTCATTCAAGTGGGTTCATGCAGTATTTGCCCTTCTATGGCAGCATAATATCCTCAGGTTTCACCTGTCTTGTCAGCAATTGCAGACTTTCATTTTCTAAGCCTAAATAATGTTCCATTTATGTAATGACCACATTTTCTTCATCTTTATCTCCCCATAAACACCAATGTTATTTCCACCTGTCACTGTTGTGAATAGTGATATAATGGATAAAATGTTTCACCTCTTTTTATGCAATATCCAGAAGCGGGACTACTGGGTTGACTACAGTAATATAGTTCTATTTTTAACTTTTAGGGGAAAGTTGGATACTTTTTCTTAGAGGCCGTACTTTTTTGCATTTTTACCAATGCTGCACATGGGTTCCAGCTTTTCCACATTCTCATTAACACTTGTTACCTTCTGGTTTTGATGAGCACACCAACTGTGAGGTGGTGCCCAGAAGCTGATGTGGTCTCTCACTATGGTTCTGACTTACATTTCTCTGATGCTTAGTATCAGTAACCATCTTGTCATAGACCTTTGGCCATTTATATGCCTTATTCAGAGAAATACCTATTCAAGTTCTTTTAAATTGAGCTGTTAGTGCTTTTATTGTTGAATAGTAGGAAATCTTTAAGTATTTTAGAATTTAACCCCTTATTGGAAAAATGATTTGCAAATATGTTCTCATTCTACAGGTTCTTTGCTTTTATTGATCCATAGAAGCTTTTAGTACAATGTAGTCTCACTTCTTCATTTTTGCTTTTGTTGCTGCTGTACTTTTGATATTTTATCCATGAATTCATCTCCAACATCAAGGTATATGAAGGTTTCTCCATGTTTTCTTTAAGGAGTTTTATAATTTCCAATCTTATGTTTAAATTTTTAATCTATTTTGAGATAATTTTTGTGCATGATGTAAGTGAAAGAACCATTTTTATTCTTTTGCATGTGGACATACAGTTTTCCAAACATAAATTTTTGGGGGACAGATTATTTTTTTCCAATTTTGTATACCTGCAATCTTGTTACAAAATCAGTTGACTGCATTTGCTGGATTTATGTCTGGAATCTCTATTTCATTCAGTGGTCTATATTCCTGCCTTTATGTCAATATATCTCTGTTTTAATGACTGTAAATTTCTAATATATTTTAAAGTCAGGAAGTGTAGCACCACAGCCTTTTTTAAAAATGTAAGTATCTTACATATTTCAGCAGGCCAAGGAGAAAAATCATTTAGACCAGACTAGAGAAACTTATTTTTTGTAATATGACTTATTTGAATACTATTTCTTTGTATTGGTGTATAAATAGTACTTCATTGGATAGATATAGTTTATCCTTCAGCAGCTGAAGAATTATTTGGGTTATTTTCAGTTTTAAGTGATTATGAGTAAAGCTCCATCAATATATATTTACAGGTTTTTGTAGAACATGTAGTTTTATTTCTTTGGGGAAACTAGCTAGACATTATTATATAGTAATACAAACACTCATTTAATAACTCAGTTAAGTTGCTATGACTAGGGTTGTTAAGTGAACTGATTATTAAATGAATAATTATATATAGTATGTATGTACACTACAACATTCACAACAAAGAAGTCGTCAAAGGAAACTAACTGATGACTTTGCTTTTATTTGCATAACTCATATTTAGTACTGTAGTGTATAATTGAACATAAAACTATAGTACTGTTCAGTACAATCAGCAAAAATAGTACTATCTAAACAAAGGCATACCGAACAAAAAAAGGCACCGAAGATCTATAAACAAGGTGTACACAACTGTATACACACACACACACACAAAAAAAAAAAAAAAAAGAGGACAGATTGTAAGTCCAAGCAGTGGGTCATATCTTGTTAAAATAGGTTGTTAAAGAAGGAATATCTGTATAGCATATGTGTAACTTTCTAAGGAAGTTACGCATTGTCTGTCTGTCTGTCTCTCTCTGGTATTTGGAATCAAACTCAGGACTCTGTGCTTGCCTAGCAAGCACCTTTGTTGCTGAGCTATACCTCTGGCCCTACACACTGTTGCTAAAGTAGCTATACTACTTTTATCCTCACCAGGAGTGTGTGAGAGGACTAACTTCTCTGTATGTACATCAGTGTTAGTTTTATTTTTTAAGTAATTATAACTGGTGTGTTCACTGTGGTATTAACTCCTATTTTCTAGTGATGGAAAGAATCTCTTCATGTGCTTCTATGTCACCTATATGCCTTCTCTGTGGAAAGGTCTATTCAGATCATTTGCATATTCATTATCAATACCACCTAATCCACTTCCTATTCTGCAGCAGGAGTTCAAATACACCTCAACTAACAGAATTAATGCATGTAATAGTCTCCTCCCAAAATAGGTAAAAAGGTCAAACTTCTCAGCTTAGTAAACACAGAAGATTTATGTAATCTTTAAATATTTTAAAACTAAAAAAAAGAATTTATTTATTTATTTATTTATTTTTGGTGGAGCTGAAGATTGAACTCATGCCTTTGCGCTTGCCAGGCAAGCGTTTATTCTACTGAGACATCTCCCTGGCCCCTAAAAAACAAAATTTAAAATAAGCTAAATCTGATATAGCAACATAAAATGATGGTATCAGATCTACCTCTTAGTTTATCTTCACAGAAGGACTTATGCATTGTGTCCTTGCAACAGTAAGGTTCAAAGTAGAAATCAATATGAATAACTTGTAGTTTTTATCAGAAAAAGAGGGCTAAATATAATTATGACTATTTATTGGGACAAGCCAGAGTATTTTCCAATGTAGTCTTATTGAGATACCCTTCACTGAGACTATCATACCAAAAATATATATATTTAAGAGTAGGTGCAGATGGCGGGAGAAGCAGACATCCTGGAGCAGTATATCCTTACAGATAAGATTTTAAGGAATGTGCACTAGTCCTGATGACCTGCTAACTGTGAGAATGTAAATTGCATATTTCTCATCCTTGAGTTTAGATCATAAATTAATAAAACAATCATAGATGATTAGTATACTGAATATCACATCATAAAGTGCTAATACCAGTATTAATTTTAAAATAAACTATCTTCCTAAGTTGATGTCTCATAGCATGGAGTAAAACAATTTTCAGGGGCTTTTGTTTAACTGGTAAATTTGGAACAAACAGAATAGGTGATTTAATTATTCCTTAGAGATGTGTTCTAATTTTAGATGGGATATCATATATGTATTTAAATACCAACAAAATTGGGCTTTCTACATTTCCTCAAATTAACCCCTGACTGAGGAAGTGTTACATTTCAAAGATTATACCACATTTAAAAATTCAGGGTGACATCAAATTAATAAATTAATTTTAAACTCTATGGCCAAATCATTATTTTTATTGCTAACATAAATTTGTTCATACAAGACAATTATGATGAGCAGATCTTTAGATGTGTTCTTAAGTAGGATCTGGTTATGTAATTTAAAATTCACAATTAAACATGTTGGATCTGGAGAAGACCCCAGGTGGTCTCTAGTGTTAAACAGCAGATTAAAGTTGATATAACTAATTTCTTTAATCTTATTAGTGGTAGAGCAGCTGTCAACTGCAACCATCTCTGTAAAGCCTTTGAGACATAAACAAAATGCCTCAATATGTCAAATGAAGAATATTTATCAATCACTATAGCTAACTAGTTTGAAAAACAATATATATATATTTTACTTGTATTGTCTACTGGGGAAAGGTATTTACTTTTAGTAAACCTCAATCTAAAAGTAGATATTTAGAAGTAGACCTGCCTACAAAAAGGCAGCAGTAGATAGTATTCTAAGTTTCAGGCATATTGACAACTTCTATTTTATTAACATTTACTGGCAGCCTGATGTAGCAGACATACAGGGGTTCCAATTTTATACCATCCACATTTATAAATTACAGGAAGTAAATCTTTTCATAAATGTATGATTTGCCAGCTGACCTGAGTTCTGAACTGGGTGTTAGAATTAGATAGAAATGCTGTTTGTTTTTAAGACTTCACTGCCACATTATCTCTGAACATTTTGTATCATACTGATAAACAGCTACAAGTGGCTGTTTCTTCACTTTTCTCAGTTTCTGTTAAGATTCAATGCTCACTAGCTAGGTGAAAGAAATGAGTGATCCATACAGCATTTTATGTACTCACAACAATAAATCATCATAGTACATAAATCTCAAACCCTAAACCAACCAATCAAGCAATGCCTCCCCAACTAAAAGGTTTAAAACTAAACAGGCAGAATAAAAAAAAATCTTTAGCATCTCACAGGAAAAAACAGTATTTTTAACCTTAAAGGTTTAGGAACAGTACATTTAATATACATCATTTTCTGCATAGATTCCCCAAACTGAAGTTAACAGAAACAAGGAAAGGTGGGCCAGTCCCAACTTGTCAGATGAGCATTTGAGGTTTAATTCCTTCATTCATGTAAAATGATAATATAGGATAACTGTGGGAAGCTAAGGAAGGAGGATTGTAGATACTACCTGAGAATAAGCAGGTGAGAGACTCAGAGACCCTGACTCAAAATAAAAAAAAAAGGATTGGGGACAGCTCAGTGTGATAGTATATTCCTATAATCCCAGCATTCAGGAGACTAAGGCAAGAGGCTCACCAAAAGTTCAAGACGAGCCTGGGCTCAAAGTGAGTTCAAGGCCAGCCTTAATTACCGAGAAACCATATCTCAAAAAACAAACATAGAAAGAAAGAAAGAAAGAAAGAAAGAAAGAAAGAAAGAAAGAAAGAAAGAAAGAAAGAAAGAAAGAAAGAAAGAAAGAAAGAAAGTTGGGGATATAGCTCAGAGTAAAGGACCTATTCTGTATTTTAATACAGAATAACACACACACACACACACACACACACACACACACACACACACACACACACACAGTCCTAGAGAATTTATAGTGCCCTTGCTCTCATCATTTTTACATTTTTTAATCATTTAATTCAGTTATTTGGTACAGGGTCTATCTATGTAGCTCAGACTCCTAGTGATCAGCCATGAGTATTCATTCACGCTTTCTGGATATGAAAAGATTTAGAAAAATAAGTATTTTTCAACCACAATCAGAAGTTATAAGAACCAGGGCCAGCCAGATAGCTCAGTGGACTAAAGTGCCTGCTTAGGCAGAGTGCAGAGGCCCAGGTTTGATCCTTGGCATGCCAGCTTTGGTCCCACCCCTGGGGCGCATTGAGAGGGCAACTGAGACCAGGCATGGTGGAGGGGTCCTGTAATCCCAGCACTTGGGTGGCTGAAAACAGAAGAATCACTACGAATCTGATCTATGTAGTGAGATCCTGTAGCCTCTATACTAAATACATAAAAGAATTATAAGAATCTTTAATATTGTATTTTAAAGTATCAGTCTTCATGGGGTTGGAAGAGACAAAAATTAACTCAAAATGTTTGAAATAAAAAGAGCCCTTTATTGCAAGCCTATTGGGAATATTTACATGAATCCAGTAGAAACTGAACCACCAGCCCTCAGGAGAACAGGAACAATGCCACCACTGTGGACTGGACTTGCTTTCACTTTCTCTCATCTCTCACAGAGCAGTACTGCCTAATTTTTCTCTATTTGCCCCAGTGGCCTCTGTTAAATCCTGCTAAAATTTGGGATGCATATAGATCTATAATGGCCATCCCAGAAGTTACTACACATACTTTTTCAAATTCAAATACATGTATTCAAAGAAAAAAATGACTTACTGTTCGTGATTTCCTTATTGCAAATTCCTGAAAGTGAGAGATTCGAGTGGCCCAGTTTAACTATTTGTACTGGATTACAAATCTGATATTGCTGACTGGCTTACAGCTTGGTTGCTCTTGAGTTAACTGCTCCCTCTTGAGTTTAATCATCTATGCCCATTAAAGGAAGAACCACATTGTCTAAAATGTAGCTGCTTAGGCTTGACTGCAGTTGATTGCAGCTTTCTACAGCTACCCTAAAAGGGGTAATATCCACAACACCTCACATAAACAAGAAGAACAAAGGAAAAGATGCTGCAGTGACTATGGCAAGTCGAGAGAAAAGTGAAAGGGTAAGAGGGAAGGAAGCACATAGTGACAACTGGGGAAGTCTGGATTGTGCTGTAAAGTGAAGAAGAGGCAAAGATTCAACAGTAGATGAATCACAAAGAGAAGTGACCTATGAAGCAAGAACCTGGTGTCACAAATAAGCAACACAAGGCCAGGCATTTCAGGAAATGAAGTTTATACACTTTGGAGGTACAACTCTATCAAGAGTCTTTATGTGTGCCACCAGGGTTTCTGTTTTATACAGTGACATGGAGATCACTAGTAGTGATATTCAGAGTTTAATATATCTCATTTTCCTTGACTGTGTGTTCCCTAAGGATAGGCTTCATTCCAGTCTCCTTCCTGTGTCCACGAAAGCATACTACTGATTCCAAGCAGGAAATCCCTAGTTTCTTTGATCATCAAGACTGGACTCCCAGATTATATACATGCTTCTGGAACACAATGGCATTACTACCTCTTTTCTACTATAAGATGTGCCTGTTTTTTTTCTTTTGGAACTGGGGATTGAACTCAGGCCCTTGTGCTTGCCAGAGAAGTGCTTATTCTACTGAGCTATCTCCCCAGCTCCTGTCTGCCTTTCCACAGGCACAAGAGGAGACCACACAAGGCTTAGGGGGAAAAAACTAGCAGTCACAGAATTATCTTGGACATTCTTTCTGCCATTTGGAAAGAACAAACGTTCTTCCAAAAGAAATAACATGGTTTTCTCAAGTTGCAGTCACACTCTAGACAGGAGTCTTCCCACCATGTGTGGTACTTGGGACTGAAGGGTATTGTGTGCAGAACACCTGGCACAGTGTTGGGCATCAAGGACACTCACGAATGCTAGCTGCCGTCTCATCAACTCAAAGATCATGTAGAACAATGTTACAAAATGATCAAGTGCATAATGTCACAAGTTTTACTTTTTTTTTGTTTAAATTTTAAAATCTTTTATTTATTTGGTACAGAGTCTTACAAGCAGTCAAAACTTGTAGTGATTCTCTTGTCTCAGCCTCCCAAGCGCTGGGATTATAGGAATGCACCACCATGCCTGGTTTTGGGGGCTGGCATGGTGTTCCTGGGGTTCCAGGGCTGCTATAGCATACTATACTGGGAATCGAATCTGAATCCTTGTGCTTACACGGATTACCTTAGACCATTAAACTATCTCCCCAGCCCCAAGTTTTAGTTTATTTTGAAGAATCTGTGATATCTTACAAATTATCTTCCAAGTGATGAAAATTCTACTTCATGCCATAACAATTTTAAAAACTTATTATGTTTAATGAGCACTGCTTTACCTGGATGCCAGTGATTTACTATAGTCAGATTAATGATTT
Source organism: Ctenomys sociabilis (assembly GCA_004027165.1). NCBI lineage: Eukaryota > Metazoa > Chordata > Mammalia > Rodentia > Ctenomyidae > Ctenomys > Ctenomys sociabilis. The sequence continues at coordinate 16,634 of PVKA01018590.1, read as the reverse complement.
TTTTTTTTTTGCAGAACTGGGGCTTGCACTCAGGCCCATGCGCTTGCCAAGGAAGTGCTTATTCTGCTGAGCCATCTCCCCAGCCCCCAGATAAATGAATGTAATATTATAAAGTAAAAAGTACCTTTACTGATTTGTTTGATATGCATAAATAGGTATCCTTTATAAAGATCACATCAATAGAAGCAGATACTTTTCCTACAGCATAAAATATGTCAACATTATACCTATTAGTCTGCTGATTCTAAAATTGTGATAAGAACAATGATAAATACAGTTTTAGAATTTTGTGTGGCCTTTTGAATAAGTAACATTATCATGATATACATGATATACACATTTGCAAAAATTTAAGACTCCCTCCCATTCTCTAAATTTCAGATAATGGTGTGGTCAAATTCAGGAAGGCCCCACAAGGCTATGATGTGGTCACTGTAATAGAGTATATTCTTTCACTGCTTCTTTTCACACACTGAAGAAAGAACATACTCATGTATTCAGACAACAGTAAGATGTCATGTAACTTACAAACGATTCATTTACTATGTCTCTGATCCCAGGCAATTACGATCTAGGTGGGGAGCTGACAGTAGCACAAATGGAGAGCCTGGCAAGAAGGTACACACTACAGTGCTAAACTGAACACTTCTCTGATCTGTCTACTTTTTCAATAATTAGATGAAGATACATATGTTCTATGGAACTTTAGGACTGGCACAAAATAAAAGAAAAAGGAAACTTGATTGGGGCCAGTTCACAAACCAAGTATCCTAACTGAAGGGGCTAAAATTTACCAGGAATGAAATTTAGACCTAGAACAAAAAAGTCCAAACAAATTACTGTGTTATATCTTCTCAGATGCCAAAGTGACAAGAACAGGGACTGAAAGCTTAATACTAAGAAGTTTAATAAGGAGTTAAAATAATAACTAAATGCTATTAAGGAACTTAGAAAAGATATACACTTTAAATCCTTATCACAGCCTTACAAGGTAGGTATTATTCTTGTTATTTAATTGAGTCTGTATTATAATAAGCAATTTGGACCATGGTCACAATGGAGAAAAGTGGGAGTTTAAGCCAGGGTCTGACTGATTTTCCATTATTTCACACTTTTATTTTGCTTCATATAGACAAGTCTACTGCAAGAAGAAATAATGGTAAGTGCCTCTGCAGAGCAAATGATCAAACGAGCTGTAGAGTTAATTCCTGGGCTCTTATGTCATCCCAGAGTGTCTGTTAGGAACTATAAATACCAAGTTGAAAAGGGTGACATGGGAGGCTCAGCTTGGGGACCATTTCTGCTGAGCTCTTACTGCTGCCCAAAGGATGTGGGTAGATGTGGCATCAGGGATCACTGATTCTCATGCTGCATCTCATTGCTACTTTGGTGTGTGAATGTGTTATAAACCACACCACAGCTCTACTCTCTTATTTATATCACATGGGGCATTATTTAAATACCTAAAAAATGGCAAACCACCTTTTACTTTCAAATATTTAACTCTATGGTAAGGAACTGCTATTGGTTTAAGTGGAAAAAGATATTAGCATGTCTTCTATCCTTTTGTACTCATTTTTTCAGATCAAAGTTTGGAGGCAGAATAACGAGTCTTCCCAAAAGAAGACACATATGAAATGAAAGTTCCCTTGTTCCAGGGTGAATTTTCTTGACCTGGCAATTTGTTTTACTGGAGCACATTTATTAAGAAGGTTGGCCAGGGAGATGGCTCAGCAGAGTAAGCGCTTCCCTGGAAAGCATAAGGGCCTGAGTTCAATCTCCAGTTCCACAAAATAAAAACAAAAACAAAAACAAAAAGGGGCCAGGGAGATGGCTCAATGGAATAAGCACTTCCCTGGCAAGCGCAAAGGCCTAAATTGAATTCTTGGTTCCACCAAAAAACAACAACAACAACAAGCTTGGATCCTAAGTCTCTCAATAGCACACGAAAAAAAAAAAAAAAAAACTAAGAAGCTGTGCAGTCTTTTGTGCTCTGGCAAAAGCAAAACAACCTATTGTAGATTTGTTGAGTATTTTGTTTGTTTTTGTTTTTTGGTGGAACCAGGAATTGAACTCAGACCCTTGCACTTGCCAGGGAAGCACTTATTCCACTGAGCCATCTCCCTGGCCCCTTTTATTTATTTTATTTATTTATTTTTTGGTGCTTACTGTATACTTGGAAAGGCTTTAAATTTAAAATTTTCAGAAGCAGCACTATTCTTAATTTCATATTTTAAAAAGTGCTAGTAGTACATGCTCATTCATAGGAGGTAATCTTGCAGTAATCAAACAATAAAGTGGGACCTCTTAACTCCTGAGGCCCTATGTGAAATGTAAACAGAAATGGGCACAGTGGTAAGAAGATGGACAGGAGCTGATTTATCCATTTATACAGTGCTCAGAGCTGCATCCAGCTTATGTCATATGACTCACAAGGTCAGTACTAGAACTGTTCTAAGGTATTGGCTTATATATCCTAAGTCCTTTGCTGTTTATCACTGAGGAAAATGAAATGATGTAGCATATTGTAACTAGTTCTCTAGGTAACTGCCTGAATTTATCACAGAGTCAGGAAGGAGAGTGATCTGAGATGGCCAAGGTTCATGAAGACAGGGCATTTGTCAGGGATGAGAGGGAGGATTGAATGTATTAAGTGAAGGGAGAACCCAGGGACTATGAGTGCCACACACCTAGGACACGGCTTTATGCAAAGAGCAGTTGGAAAGAAAATAGTGTTTTTAAATTAGTCTCCTAGCTCATGTCACTGGCATGCTATGATTCTACACATACATCTGCTGTAGTTTTGGAACCTGGGGCTTTCTACTGTAGACACCATGGCTTAAAGGGACGCCTACACCTTCTTTCATTTGCATCTATTTTGTCAATGGAGCAGCAGAACACAAATTAACATCAGTATTAAAGAATTTGCACTTGGAAATACAGATGCCCCTCCTTTAATGACTCATCTGCTTAATAACTTCAGTTTGACCTATCTTTACATTTTTTTTATTTTGAAAAGAATAAAAAATTTTTAAAAATTATTAAAAATTATAATTTCAAAACAAGGTGATAGCAAATCAACAATGGTTGTTATGTTGCAAATTTTTATCTTCATAGTAGCTGTTCAGATTCTTACATACAGGCATGCAAAGTTGATCAAAAATTAAGCATTAACTGTTTCTTTCAATAAACTAATAGAAATTAGTAGTACAATTACCTTAGCTATCTTGTGTGAGAGTACATGCATTTGTTTCTCTTCCTACTTTCTATCTTTTCTCCTTTCTCTCATCATAGTTGTTCTTTCCTTTTGAGAAGTTTCTTTCCCTTTTACAATATACACTGTTCCTTTCAGATCTTATTTATTCTTTGTTTCTTACATTAGGGAGACAATACAATGTTTGCACATGCAGATGACATGTGTTGTTTTGTGGTACAGTTCTGTACATCTTGTTTACACAGCCTCTTTGTCTTTTACATACATTACATCTTGTTTTTACAGTACTGTAATTTTTGCTGGTTGCGTATGTCACTGTAGTTCTATGTTCTCTTATACATTACACTAGTGCATGGAAGAGTCATACAAATAAAAGCAAAGTCATCAAGTTGGAGTTTCCTTTGACATTTCTTTATTCTGAATATTTTAATGCACTTGCTTAGTGCCCAGTTTAGTTAATGACCCATTCACAGAAATAGAACTCAACTGTTAAATGAGAAATGTCTGTGTCTCCACTCAACTAGACTACGCTGTCTTGATTCAGGCAAAAGTATCACTAAAAATTGTCATTCAACATTTCTAATGTACTACAAAGAACTCTCACACAAGTACTTCACTGATCCCTTCAGCAACACTGTGTAGTATGATTATCCCCATTTTACCAAATGAGGAAGCAGAGTGAGAGGAAAGCACTGCCCAAATTCTCCCTGCCAGTAACAGACTAAGGTCAAACTGAAACCCAGGTTACTAAGATTGTAAATAAGTGCTACTTTTCTATCTCAGCACAATGTATCTGACAAAAAATAAAATAAAATAAAATAAAAAAGATAAATACTTAGTTTTTCTCTCTTATTGTATCTTATGGACAAATAACACACTCTTTTTATTGTGCTAAATAGTAAAAGAAATTTCTCAGTAGTACAAATTAACTTTTATCAAAACTTCTCATTTCAATTCTCTACCTAAGAGTGTTCCCAAAGTGCTCAGAAATTGTGCATGCTCCACCTTAGATTATAGTAGTAGTTCTGAAATAACACTTTCTGCCAGTGTACGCCAGGAGGCCAAGGTCTGAAAGGGGACCCAAGAGGACAGGAAAGCAGAGATTAGGTCTGATTGCTGCATAGGATCCTTATGACAAAGAGCATTTTACAGTTGGTGACCAAAGCGCAATTCAGTTACTGGGAATTTGGCTGGGACTCCAGACTAAGGCAGTCTTGGCCTCAGAATGTTCTTCCTGTGTGGGGGGTCTTTGCTAATGTGTTCACCTCTTTATAAGCAACAGCCACATTAGTTTTCTGTTACTACTATTCATTTCTCTTCAATTTCTGGAAACAGAACTGCCCATGAGTTCATCAATTTTTCTTGATTTAAAATTAGCACAGGTCAGATACTAATGAGATTTCCTAATAAGGCTCAATTTTCTCCCTAATGGGTAGTACAAACTTTTGTTATTCAACCCTGAATATGCCTAGTTTTTTTTTTTTTTTTTGTGGTCCCCATATGGAAGCCATATAGGGCAGAAATGACTCACAAATGAAACGTGAAAGAGATTTAAAAACTATACTTACTTAGGAGGAATTCGTGAAACTGTGTTCACATTGGTGGCTGGGACTACTACTTGAAGGATGTGTTCAAGGGCTGTTAATCCACCAGCAAGTTGAAATGCAATCTGATCTGCCACATTCTAGACAGAAGTGTAAACAGAAGTTAGTCAAATTTCCCAGGCATAAAATTATAACCAAATGAAATACTTAAGTTTTACAACAAAACATTCGGTTGGTTCAGTTATCATACAAATACCTGCTAAATGCTTACTAGTGCAAGGAAATGCAGATTAGTAATAGTGAATATAAAGACATATCACTGTCTTTCACTAAGTTTAAAATTCAGTGAACAGCGGCAATGTTTAGTAATGTAACTTCAAATTCTCCAAGAGAATAATGGGAGCATCAGTCATACTTTTGGGAAAGAGTGAGAATAGGCTTCTTTGGGTAAGTTAAGATTTCAATACAGGCAAAAGAAAAGTCAGAGGGAAAAGTCACTTGATACAGAGACTTTTAGTAATATTAATTTCTACCTTAGAAAATAACCTGAATTCTACAAAAATCCTGTTAGAATGATTTTATCCAGTAATACATGACAAGCTAATAGCTACTTTTTTCACTCCTCAGTTATTTTGGGGAGAATATTAAGTAACCATTTCAGAACCTAAACTCTGATTATTTCTATATAATTTCCATATTGTGTATAATTCTTATGAGAAGAAACTCTCCATGTTCTTTGCATTCTTTGGGCATGGGGAAGAACAGAGCAATTCCATGATACCCTACTTCAGTTTTTAAGCCTGGGCAGAATCATTTCATTATGTATAATATAGAGTTCTATAGTTCACAAAGACTGGGTATTGCTTTGAAACATGAAGGGCTTTAAGATTGTTTTTCTTTTCTTTTTTGGGGGGGGTATGAGGAAGGATGGACATAATATGAGGATCCATATGTCCTGTCAAACACGTGTGTCTGATTTTGATGTCCTGAGCTCATAATTTGTCAACCAACTGTCCCAGAACAGGTGTGGGGACTGCAGCATGACCAAGTATGTGTTATCTAATGCTCCTCCTCTGTGCACAGTAACACATATACACAACTAGACAAACACACACTTTACAATTAAAAGTTAATAACTTCATTACTAATGGGAAAATGCCTATTTGTAATACAACTAACAATCAGAAAATTATAAGACCAAGGTAGCTTAATAATTTATTTAAAACTGTAATGCTGTTACTATTTTTTCTTCTCATGCTAGGAGAAATCTCATTAGAAAATAATAGTCTTTGTATTATTACATTATAGGTATAGAAAAAATGCACTGTTTGTAATCCTACAGTTGAGTGAGTTACAGCTAAATAAGTGCTGCAACAACTTCAGAATAAAAAATAAAGCTCTGTGACTTGCCACAGCTACCTAGCAGCAACCCCATTCATTATTTCTCCCTCTTCCCTGATATAAAGGTTATGTTGACTTTTAAAACGATGAATTAACTTTGCTGTCTTTTCAAATCTATATGAATTGTCCTTACATGTACTACAACATCTGTCTTTATGTACTCATTGTTTGTTACCAAACTCATCCATGCTGCTGCCTATACCACAACTTCACTCATTTTTCTTGCTGTGTGGTATTCCTACTGAAATAACCACTTGTTTGAACTCTAGTTTGGGGAGATTTCAGGTTAGCTTAGTTGTTTAAACACCTGCTGGGGCAAACCCAGTCAGGTACAAAGGACCATGGTTCAATCCCCAGCTCCACATGCCTTACCAGAACCACCCTTCAGGCAGTGTGAACCAGTAAAAAAAAAAAAAAAAAAAAAAAAAAAACACCACAAAATCCTTCTGAACTCTAGTTTGGTGTATTATGGAATATCATATAAATATCATATAGTACATACGAGTATTTTCTGGACTCAATTTGGTAGTAAACATTTACTAATAACAGTGGTTACCAGTGTCAGACCTGAGTTACCATGGAAGCAATTGAAGTCTATTGAAAAATGACAGGGATTCTGAATTACAATGAGGAAGGAATTAAATGCCTAATACATCTTCCATTTTAACTTCAAACAAGAATTAAAGATAAAGTATATAAGAGTATTAAAAATTTATTTCTATATAAAAAATTTCTTTGAAATAGAAGTAAAGAAATCACAGTAACACACAGGCCAAGACCTACTTTCTAGCAGACTCCAAAGCACATTTGCCCTCTAGATGCTTCTTTCTTCCCAGCTTCCAGTGTTCCAGATCCATGCTATGGTACAAGAAAGAGTCAGACTTTCCATCCTGCACTTCTGTGGCCCTTGGCTCCTCTGCTCCACCCAGGCTGGCTGCTGCCACATCAGCTCATCAGCTTTCGTTCTCAGTCTCTTGCTCAAGGTATCATAGAAACCTCCTAACCAGCCTCTTGGAGTCCAGTCACACCTCAGCTGCTTCACTCTCTAAAGTACTGCTTCCCAAACTCTCTTAAGATAAAAGCTAGCATTTAGTTTTTAAAATTTTTATTCCATAATACAGCAATACTTTTGAGAAGAACAATGCCAATGAGGAAAGAAAGATACATAGCATAGGAACTTAGATTTTAAATATTTGATACAACAAGGCAGGAAGTTATTCTGTCACTGTGCTATAACCCACATTTGATTGTATGTTTATCTTGTCTGTTGAGGAAGCAGCTCTTGGCACTGGTTGGGAGAGTCTATTTACATAGCCTGGCTCTGGATGCTTGCAGATGCAATGAGGAAACAGCCTCAAGAGTAAATGTGATCCTGCCTCTCTTTGTTACAATAGCCCAATTCTTCCTCTCTGTCTACAGAATGAGGCCGACGTATCCATAATGATCTTTCAGAATTTGATTCCTCTCTAACAGGCTTCTTCCCTGAAATGATCACATTCCTCCTATGTCCATGTTCTTCATAGACACTGTGTTCTCACACACACACACTTGTCCAGCTTTTCATCTGTGTCCCCACTGCACTAAGCTTACTGAAGACAGACTACAACTGTTTAATCTCTTCAACTCTGACACTTAGCAAAGGCATACACAGAATAGGCACCATGTCTGGTTGCTGCGTGCCAGCTTGAGAAGGGAAATGGACAGAGATACTTTCACATGATTTTGAACTGTGGAAACATAGTCAGTAATAGATCAGGGATGATCCCAGGATAAAATCCTTCATTCTTTGCCTGATGGGATGATTCTTCACTGGAACTGAACTTCATGATCAAAGAATGGGATTGTTTCAAGTAAAAGGACAAGTTCCTCCTAACCCAATGAAGGAAGGAGCTCAAGTCTCCTACTTACTTCAGGGTCATCTTTACATACTACATCTCTAAACTTGTAGCCCAGGTGGAATCATCCCTCCAGCCTGGCAAACAAGATCACTGACTAATGTGTCCACAGGGAACAGTAGCACCCCTACTATTCCCATGGATTATCTCTACTGCTAGAGGGCACTGGGTTCACACTACAGAAGTGGAAGGGAGAAAACTGAGTAAAAGCAGATCATTTTAATGTATACATATATGCCTAAAACAAACGCCCCAACTCAAACCCTTTTATGCAGTGCCAACAGCGTGAATATGATCTCTTGAAAGAATTAAGCCATAGGTTCTAACAGACACTAAACAGGACAAAAGTCAGTCAGTTTCAGGAAGATAAAGGCCATTTGGAACCATAATTTTTTTTTTTTTTTTTTTTTTGCTAAAGCATTATTGAAAATTTGTAGCTTTTCAAACAAATAAAAATGCAAAGTCACCTGTGAAATTAAAAAAAAAAAACTCTCAACACCCCCCTACCCCCTAGTACAGAAGGTTCTGGCTGAGTCCCTTGAGATTGGAGTTGCAACAAGCCACCTCTGGACTATTCCACAGAGCATGGCTCAGTGTCCTCCCAGTTTCTCCTCTGTGTCCCATGTCAATCGTACCCATTCCATCAGTTCAGTACTTGCTCGATGTCCAGCCCCTCTTGTCTGAAAGTTCCTTAACAACACTGTAAATCATTTTGGTCCTGGTCCTGGCACACAACAATAACAGCCTGTAACATGACAAGGAATAATGTCCTCTGCATCCTGTTTCTCATCACAGCACAGGTGAACAGCTTTGCTGCCTCACTCTACACTGAATGTAGATGAAACAACCCTGTGATGTCTAAGGTGACTTCTTCACCTCATGGGAAGGATAGGGAAAATCAAGTTTGTTCCATGATGAGTTACTTGAATGTCAAAATTAAGAGACAAACATTAAGAAACAACTTCTTAAGCACATGTTGTTGGACACTATAAGAAAATTGAAAAAAGAAAAAATTCCACTTGTACCACCAGGCAGATATGGAGATGTCAGGATATGAAAAGCCTTCCACAAGCTCAGTGCTTCTGAGTCACTTTCTAGGGCAGGTCACTTGGGACCTCCTAGATGCTATTCTTCCTCCCTTTCTGGAAACTAACTGCCATGGTGGAACTGAATGCTCCTCAAACACATTGCTTATACTTTTCCTCTCTTCCCAATATCCACAAAAACAAATACACTAAAAATACTTAACCATATAGGGAATGATTAAAATATTGTGTATGGTGAAGATTTACTGCTGTTAACCTGCCTCACAGCACTACTGCTTGCTTTTAAGACACTTATCCTATTGTTCTGGTCACCTCCTGAAGCAGCTCTATAAGTCCTCTTTATCGTGAGGTGTGATACAAAATATGGTAAATACTACTGACAAGTACAACAAAAGAATGGCAGGCTTATACAAATGTGATGCTATGTCCACATCTATGTCATTCATCAGATCAGACACTGTGTGACTTCTGGCTTTTTCCCAAAGTCAAAATGACCATGAAAGGAAACATGTGAATGGATTCATTGCACTGAAACAGCTATGATAGCTCAACTAAATACCTTCATGAAAGGGAACTTCAGAACTGCTTTGGAAAATGGTAAGAATTATGGGATAAGTATGTTCCAAAAAGAGACTATGGCAATATGGCTTTCCTTTAATGAGTTTTTTAAAGTTTAAACATTGAATGTATATTTCAATCATACCTCATAATTATTCTCTGCATCTCAATTGCTAGCTTCTTAACTTATGATGCTCAAATGTTATCTCCCACTTCTTAAGACCAGGGTGAAATGCTGCTTCTTTCAGTAAGCCTTTTCAGGTCACCCCACTAAAAGTCAAAGCTCTTTGTATATTTAAAAAAATATGGATGGGTGAATGGATGGTTGGATCCATCCATCCTCTATATTTTTTGTACTGGGGATTGAACCTAGTCCTGAATATACTGTCAGGTTTGTTTGTTTGTGACAGGGTTTCCCTAAATTGCTAGACTGTCCAGGCTGGGCTTAAATTTGAGATTCTTCTATTTCAGCTTCCTAGCAAGCTGGGATTATAAATGTATACCTTTATGTACTGCTTAATACTTAACTACCTTTTATGGCCCTACCCTCTTCTACTTTTCACACAAAGTCTCTGTGTTCCTATCTCTGCATTCCCAACCAGGGTCGGGCACAGGATGCACACACTCACTAGAGGTGACCTGTGAAGACTCATTCTAAAAAGATGAACTGAACATACATTTTCTTTCCCTTTTTTCAGACATTCTGTATTTAGACAAATAAAACTGGAAAATGCTTAAAGGAGCTGTATAATTCTGATTTGATAAATAATACTTTCTGAAGATGAAGTGGACACTTCAATGGCTTTGCTTTCCTCTGCCACCCCGCTCCCCCACTGTGCAACTGACAACTCACTAATAGGATTAACAGCTCCATTCTAAATAACCTGGCTTAGCTAAAGGCCAGGAAAAAAGACAGCCTCAATCTGAATTACATGGCCCTGGGAATCCATCCAATTATTAACCAGAGTAACAGTTATTACCGCTCCCAATCAAAGGAGGGGCAGCTGCTAATCTTTGGTGGCCTGCAAAGGCTGGTAGCCTTTGTACTTGACTTCTCTGTAGACAGTAATTATGTTCTTTGTGATCAAGTAAGAGGGCCTTCCTAGCCTCTAGACAGAGGTGGCAGATGGGGAAAACTGTCTGCATGTTCATTAGTAGGATAGGCTAGATTTCTTCTGAGCATCTGTGGCAACTTAAGACCTGTTTACAGATAATACAAGTAGGTCTTGGCAAGTCCATAAATTTAGAACTCAGTCACCTAATTTATAGAGATGGGCTCCTGAAGTAAAATTTTTTATGGTTATTTTCTCCTTCATGGAAAAAACTTTCCTGACACTTAGGGAACTTTACTATGTTCACCTTTTAATGTTAGTTTAAAAGAAGTAAGTCTAATGAGCTGGTATTTCTCCTGCTTTTCCATATAAGCTTTCTAAGCCAGCTCTGCTGGCTTCTACATATTCCAGTTACCTACAGAAACAGCGATGTCCAGTTTTTTCAGCTGTAGGCACCAACACAGAAAGGGCTCAGGTTCAGGGTGGGAGGCAAGAATATCACAAGAGTGAAACTATAAACTTGTGAGAATGTGTGCCAGAAGAAAGTGAGATTACAAATTACAGTCTGAGGGTTTAGGTAATATGGTAAGTGGGGCTACGTGAGGCTGGAAAAGCTTTCTCAAGATCAGAGAACAAGCCCTTTGTGATTCTAATTAGAACTTGGACCCTTTTGAAGGGTCTCCCAAAGGAACTGAAACTTACCATGTCTGAGCCATTTGGACTAAGGGAAGAGGGAACAGGTGAGAGAGGGTGGTCCAGTAACTGATGGTGAGAAGTAGGACACAAGACTTGAGTGTTTCTATAAGATGGAGGACCAAAGACACTATTCATTACTACAATCCAATAAAACTCACACAAAAAATTTTTCTTTTTTTCAATCTTTCTTCCCACAGCTTTCCAAAACTGCCAAAAAGCAGGCCCTGGGCTGGGCCCAGCACTCAGAATCTAGGGAGAAAAGGCTTAAAAAATGCAGGAGGATCATAAATTAGAGTGCAGCCTGGGTATCATAACAATTCAGTGGGATTTTGCTTCCAGACGAAAACCAAAAGAGGCCAGGGATATAGCTCAGGGTAAAGCACAGGGTTCAACCTTCAGTATCATACTGAAACTCAGTGGCTGTTCTTGGAGATGATAATGGAGAGAAGAGATTCCCTACAGTTCTCAGATTCTCACCACCAGAACACTTGGTGATATAGATGCTACACTGATTAAGAACAAAATGGTGATACAGATGCTACAATAAGGGGATGTACTAAGAGGTGCATGTATAGGAAAAAAAATGACAACTATCTCTTCAGGACACAACATGTGTCAATGTGAATAGTTTTCTGAGCTATCATGCTGTTATGTTAAAAGACAGAGACCTTATATACGAGGCTCCTTATAGCGCTCCTTTATAGCACTAGGTCCACCTGTTGGTTTAAAGCAAAACCTGAGGAGTTTAACTATAACTTCTTTCCTTGTTTCTGCATCTGAAGAGTCCTGATAGTTTTAAAGGTTGGGAGCAAAAGCTTTATGTTTGGGACCACATGACCATGGAGCCTTGGGCAGGTGAGTGATATGGAACGATCTAGTAACACAGACAAATTTTTCTAGCCTCAGCAGTTCCTAGGAAACTCAGTGGCTGTTCTTGGAGATGACAATGGAGGGAAGAGATTCCTACAGTTCTCAGATTTCTCACCACCAGAACACTTGAGCTTCTTTGCTGATTTATTTATTTAATTATAAAGTGGAGCATGCTGATTATTTACTTAAATGCAAGCTAGACTAAGTATCTAACAGCTGGAATCATGTTTATATGGATCTAACAGAAAGTAGGCATTCGATAAATATTTACTGAATGAAAGAATTGGAGCACAGTCTAATTTCTGGCTCTCTGACATCTGAAATTCCCTTAAGAAGAGAGAAACACATAATGAGAAAGGTAAGGCCTAGAAATATCCATGAACTTGAAAAAAAACCATGGTATGGCTCAAGGTCTGGTCCTTGTCCATGGATAGGGAAGACAGATCCTGTCCTTAGCCTAAATGAAGGGGACAAGGTCATAAAGGAGAGGCCAGAGGCATGCAGGCCAACTGCTGGGCCTTTCGCTGCCATCTCTGCTTATATTCTGTTGTACTCATCTTGGCTGCTTATATGCTTAAGACATGAGTGACAACAAACCTAAGGTAAGACAATGAACTCAATTTTATTTTTCTTGAAGTACTAGTCTAGAGAAATACTGAAAGCAATATCTTGAGGGCTTACTATGTGGCAGACCCTGAACTGTTCTCTAATATACTCTCATGATAATCCTGGAAGATAGGAATCAACATTCCCCTTGTACAGCTAAGAAAATTAACCTTAGAGTAATCAATTACTTGGTCACATTTTCACAGTCAGCAGTGATAAAGCTGGGTACTTAATATAGATTTATCAGATTTTGGAATTTGTGATGCAATTATACCAAGAGTGCTGTGGGTAAAAGTAGCATATGGTTGTAGGTATGTGTCTAAAGACTTAGCAAATGTATGAAGAAATAGTGAAAGTTTGTAAATCACTGGTCTCATTATTATTACAATAATTTATATTTATTTTGAAATAATTTAGAGCATTATAAGGGTAGCAAACTCTCTATATGCCTCAATCCAGCGTTACTTTATGTTACTATCTTACCTAGAGAAATACACTGATACTGTATTGTTAACTACATATTATAGACTTTATTTAGGTTTTCCTGATTTTTTCACTGGTACTTTTTTCCTCTTCCAGGATGAGACCTAAAACACTACATGTCATTCATTTGATCCTATTTTGAGGTCAAAGTACCATGAAAAGAGGGATTCTCAGCTGTCTCTTCTATTAGCATTCTCTAGCAATTAAAAAAAAAATCTTGAAATAATCCAGACTCAGAAAATGTAAAGGAATGTAAGTTTGACCATCACAAGTAAATAAAAAAGGAAATGAAAGAGCTAACAAGATTCTAAGGGACTGAAATATGAGCAGTTTTTCTAACTGGCAGTGCAGCTCTTGAGACTGTCAGGAAACAGGAAGAAATATGTACACAGCAGGAGGAGGCAACCTTGAGGGAGGCCCAAAATGTGGGGCCAGGGTTAGAAGACACCCCAGATGGTCCACAATGGGCTCCCTGCTGCTCCAGCCCCAACTGGCCTTCCATTCCTTTCTTAAGTCAAGCAATCTTTAAAACACCCCTCCCTTCTGATGATAGTAGACTGGAGTACATCACTGTAGGCTCTTTTACCCATGTCAGCCCTGATACTACTTGCTGCTAAGTCTTCAGGAGAACTCTTTTCTGGTGTTTCCAGATAACTGCAAGAAATTTCTTCCAAGGAGCACCTGGGTAAAAGCCTTATGATGGTACATAAGGAAAGTCAGACACAGCTAGGAAGCACTGGGTTTACCTGAATGAGTCAAAGGAAATGAAAGGAAAGAAATGGCTAGTGATGGGCAATTTTAGAGTTTTCTCAGATGATTATCTGGAACCTGCTCTCTGCCATAGTGCACCCTCTTCTCTAGCATCGAAAGGTTATAGTGGATAAACATAGAAGGCAAAAACAGTACAAACTATTACTTCTGGGAGACTGTGATATAAAATGTGGAAAGGAAGATGCCAAAAATGAACAGTCAGTCAGATTCTGGAGATTTTAAGGTACCTAGTTCAATTTTTGATCATGGACAGAAACTACTTAATAATGTTAAATTTTTGATCTCTGTCAAAATATTCCAAATAGAGAAACTGAAGGCAATCCAGAGAAAAGATCAAAGCAGTCTGGAACACTAACCCTGGTTCCTGGGCGAATGGATCTATCTCCACAAACATAAGTGCTCTAGCTCCAGCTCCTAGGAGAAGGTTGGGCCCTGAGAAGAACCTCAAATATTATACCAAATAAGTTGAGAAGGAATGTAAACACCAAAATGTAACCCAACACAAGGACACATCATGGAGAAACAGACTATAACTAAAGGCATTTATAAAATAGGGACAGTCTTTCTATCTTATCTGGTCATCAACCTAAAGCACAAAAACAATAAAAATATGAGAAAGCCAGGTTATAAGGAACTTCTAAAAACTCTGAGTCCCTCAAAAATCTAATCTCATGGATATGGAAGTAGAGGAAATCACAGGCAAAAAGTACTAAGAAATCAAATAGTTAAAATGTTTAATGAGCTCAAAAAAGAAACACATAAACAATTCATAAGATGTTTGGTGAGCTTAAAGAGGACTTTATGAAACAGAAAATGGATTTTACTAATAAAAGTTTCAAGGAGCTTAAAGAAGAAACAAACAATAAACTAATTGAGTTAAACAAGACAGTACAAGATGTGAATGACTTGTTTGGCAAAGAATTAGAAATTATGAAAAGAAAGCAAGCAGAAATACAGGGCATGAAAAATACAATAAGAAGCAGGGCCAGCAGATTTGACTGATTTGAGGGTATAGTGCCATACATTGAAGACAAAATAACATTCTGCTTTTGTGTATCCACTTCTTGTACTTTCTCTTTTTGTTTTTGAAATATTATGATATATTGTGGAGAACTTTTTTCTGGTCATAGATATTTGAGGCTCTAAATATCTCTTGTACTTGAATATTGGATTCTTTCCCTTGATTTGGAAAGGTTTCTGCTATGATTTTAGTGAATTCTTTAATATATTTTGATTCACCTTCTAATTTTCCCTTTATTCCTATAATTTTGATGGTTATCTTTTGTTTTTGGAGTCATGTAGCACTTGTTGGATCCCACTTATGTGGTGTCTTGTCACAAATTCCAAAGACAAATGCTGGTAAGGCTGCAGAGTGGAAAAAAGAACCTTCTACATTGTTGGTGGGAATTTAAAGATATCAGTATAGAAATTACTTAAATAACCAAAAATAGAAATTTCATCTCACCCAGCTATACTTCTTCTGTGTATTGTCCCAAAAGACTTGAGATATCATGTTACAGCAAGGCATGCATATGTTTATAGCAGGACAACTCACCAGCTAAATCTTGGAACTGGTTTATATATTCACTAACAGATAAATGGCTAAAGAAAATATGGTATTTATATAGAAGGGAGTACTACTCAGCCTTAAAGAGAAATTTGAGTCATTTGTAGGAAAATGGATGGGCCTAGAAACCACAGTGCTAAGGGAAATAAACAAGACACAGAAGTTAAAGATACCATGGTTTATCTTTGTGGGAGAAACCCAGAGTATAAATAATTTAAAGAGCAAAATAAAAGACAGATGACAGAAAACAAGGACATAGACCTTTTGCAGATAGAAAGAGGATTAGAGATGAAGAAAGTAGGGAGGAAAAGGAGGGCATAGGAAAGTGAAAAAAAGGACTAAGGCGCAATATGCCCATATACTAACTCATGATAAATGTATTCTTTATGTACTAATATGTACTAATAAAAAGTGAGTAAAACCAAAAATAAAACTATAAAATAAAGGTAAGGATGTAAGTTGGTGCGAAGGCTGTGGGTCTAATCCCCAGTACCTTAAACAAAGTTATCTGCAAAAAAAGGCCAGTAACAATACTTTTTTATCAGAACAATGGTGTGACAGACTTTTCCAAAATATGTATTCTTTCCTCTTAATTTTCCTAACACTAATATGTGAAAGTGTTTACTGAAGAGTTGATATTGCTCCACTGAATTCTATCACTAGAGCTACTCTGTGCTCCACCTTGCAACTAGTGAGAATAAGACCTTTACTAACAGTAAATTAAAATGTTTATTTTTTTTCCATTTATTTTTATTTTATTAAAATACAAATGTCAATCAGACAGTTTCAAGACACCTTAACCATACAGAGTCGATGAATTAATACATTGCAAACTGTTTTCATAACGTTTTGGTACTGTACAAGGTGCATACATGAAATTATATTTACAGGTTTTTTTATACCTGAATTATATCAAAGATTCAATAATTAT
>PVKA01018589.1:19324-43683 GCA_004027165.1 Ctenomys sociabilis | reverse complement strand
AGATCCTATACTAAATACATAAAAAATAACTGTACTTCTAGTGCTTCCAAAACCCTAACAAATCCTATTGTACATTTTTATTTTTATTTATAGCTCATATGATATACAATTTTGCATACTTGTATTGATCTTTTTTCTTTATATGTATAGAGTATCGTTATGCAGTTTAGACTCACAGTAATAATCCTGTCTCAGCCTTCTCTATGCTGGATTACAGGTCTGTGCCTCCATGCCTGGTTTTGGGCCAGCACAGCAGGCACAGTACGTGTGGAGTTCTGGGGCCTACATTGCATGCGGTACTAGGGATCAAACCTGGGACCTTGTGCTTGGCAGGTAGGTGCTTATGCCACCGGGCTATCTCCTCAGCCCTATTATAGATATTGCCCTGTACTTTGGTCATCAATATACTGAACATTTACAGAGAAACATACAGTAACCACTAGCCACATGTGATACTGGGACCTCAAAATAAGGCTAGTGCACCTGAGGAATTAAAAACAAAAAGCAAAATGATTTCCAAAAAGAGAATAGCCGAATTTCTTACTACTATGTAACCATTAAACAGCAGAGATATCTGTATTCATAATTAAAAATCATCTAAGATGTACCGTTAAGCATTCCTCAGTTGTTTCTATTTACAGTCAGGGCTTTGCTGTATGTACAGTGCAGGCTGGTCTTGAACTCACAGCAACACTCCTGCATCAGCCTCCCAAGAGCTGTGATTATAGGCGTGCAACACCTCCCCAGAACTTTAATTTGGAATCACATTCTACAAGCATATTACAAGAAACACTGCTGATTGTTGACACTTCCCAACTCCCAGAAGCCAGTGCATGATAGCCTTTCTTCTCTATACTATCCTCTCACCTTTTTGAACAAACCTCATGAAAAAATTAGAGCACCAAAGCAGCTACTCCTAGGAAGGTTTTAAAAACTTACTTTAGTAGGAGGGAAAGACAACTCAGCAGCATAAGTGCATCTGCCTGAGTTCGATCCCCAGCATAAAAAATAAAAAAGAAACTATTTTACTGTCAAATTTTCCATTAGTCTAAACCAATGGTGGTGAACTTATGCCCATGTGTGCCACAGTGGGCTGTTGGTATCACTGAAAGCTCTAAAAGGATCGCCATCATTGGCCTAATCAAAGACGAAAAGGAGACTTTACTTCTGAAAAGGAATAATCTTAAAAAAAAAAAAGGTATAGTGGCATATGCCAATAATCCTAGCACTTGCTGTGGGCTCATGGCCAGTCTAAACTACACAGCAAGGGCTAGGCAGACAGTTCAGTAAAATAAGCATGAGCCCAGAAAGTACCAGGTCCTGAGTTTAATCTCAGTACCACACACACACACACACACACACACACACACACACACACACACACAAAGCTACATAGTAAGACTCTGTCTAAAAAACATAAAAATAAAAAAGGGACTACTGATACAGCTTCGTGTGGTGTGAAGGTCCTAGGTTCAAAACCTAGTATCACAAAACAACAACATCAAACCAAAACAAAAGAAGCTTTCAATGATACAAATAGTGCACTGTAGCATGTGTGCCATAGGCTTGCAACACTGGACTAGGATTCTCTCTTTTTTTTGTATTTTAGGGAAGGATTTTCAGGGTGTTCAGGTCTCACGACTAGATCGGACTCAGTGATACTCCTGTTTACAGCCTCCCAAGTGCTGGGATTATAGGCATATACCACCACGCCCAGCCTCAATTGCTGTCTTGGTTCACTGGTTGGGCCATCATGCAGGCCCACGGAGTGAACCTGATTCCTGCACCTACCTGCAGGCACTTTAATTCACTGAGCTATTTCACCGGCTCTGAGCTAAATTCTTTGTGCTATTCATTGCTTCATGCAAAGAATGTAAACTTTGATGTCAAACACCTTTGGACACCTCTGTTCAATGAGCTATTAAGAATAAGAAATGTTAATAAATGAACTTCAACAGTGATGCAACCCCTCCCCCCAAAAAATTAGTTTTTAAAAATATATAAATATACACATTCATGGGGAGAAAAGTGATACAGTTTTCATAAGATTATTAAGGGGTTGAGCAATGCAAGTCCCAGAAGCTCAGGTTGCTACAAAAGACACTAATGGGGGCCAATGAGATAACTCAGCGGAGTAAGTGTTTGCCTGGCAAGCACAAGGTCCTGGGTTTGATCCCTGGTACCACCGAAAAAAGACATTAGTGGGATACAGTCTTCTCACCTATCGCCACATTCTATTTATTTATTTATTTATTTATTATTTTGTATGTATTTAGTTCAGGATCTACAGGGTCTCACTCCACAGATTGGACTCATAGTGATCCTCTTGTTTTACAGCCTCACAAATGCTGAGATTACAGGCATAAGCCACCATGCTCAATCTATGTCACCATTTTCAAAGGTTGTGATGAGTAAGCTTAGGTATCCACTTGGTTGACTTGGGAACTTCTGGGTGTGTATTGGATGGGTCCTAAAGGTGTGACCTTGGGTATAATCTGGACCTTGTAGCTTTCCTTTCTGGCACTGTTCTATTTGTTCCATTTCTGGTCACCATGAAGTAAACAGCTTTGTTCCACTACAATATTACTGCCTTAGAGCCAGCTAACCATGGACTAAGCCCTTAAAAAACATGAGCCTAAGGAGGCTGTGGAGATGGCTCAGTGGAATAAACACTTCCCTGGCAAGCGCAAGGGTCTGAGTTCAATCCCCAGTTCCACAAAAAAAAAAAAAAAAAAAACACGAGCCAAGGTAAACTTTCCCTCCTAAAGGAAAGCTGCAGGTGCTGAGTGACTGGTCTTAGTGATGGGAAACCTAATACCAAAGTCCATTTCAAAGACCCAATGCTTCCATGTAGCTACAGTTGATCTTCCCAAACAAAAACTAACCTTTTCCTTTTCTAAAACCCATAAGCTGGGACAAGTGACATGTACCTATAATAATAACTACCTGGTACACTGGGACAGAAAAGATGTTTGAGCCCAGGAATTCAAGGGCAGCCCAGGCAATAAGATAGAAAGCCCTATTTCTTATTTTATTTTATGTATTTTGGGCAGGGTCTCCAGGGTCTCACTGTGTAAGCTTTTTTTTTTTTTTTTTTTTTTTGGCAGAACTGGGGATTGAACTCAGGCCCTTGGCAAGTGCTACTCTACCAAGCTATCACCCCGGTCCCCCTATTTCTTAAAAATAAATAAAATAAATACAATAAAATAAGGGCTGGGGGGCCAGGGAGATGGCTCAGTAGAATAAGTGCTTCTCTGGCAAATGCAACGTTCTGAGTTCAATCCGCGGTTCTGCAAAAATATAAATAAATAAAAAGTAAAATAAAATGAAACAAAGGCTGGCAAGATAGCTTAGCAGACTAAGTGCCTACTCTGACAAGCACAGGGACCAAGGATCTATCCCCGGCACTATCACATGCTGTGCCAGCCCCACCCTTAGGTACACTGAACTGGCCACCAAGTCCAGGCGTGGGGGTTCACACCTCTAATCCCAGCACTGGGGAGGCTGAAAACAGGAGGATCACTAGGAGCCCCAACTATGTAGAGACTTTGTACCAAATAAATAAAGATCAAAACTTAAAATGAAAAAAAGATTACATTATGAACCCAGCAATGGGTGAGGTACTCTGACATTCATACAGATTTTATATTTCCTGATGAAATTCTTCTATTACCAGAATTGAGGAAGGAGTATATATGTATTTTTAATGTATTTGGTATAGCATCTGCAGGGTCTACAGGGTCTCACTACATAGATGAGACTCGTAGTGGTCTTCCTATTTTCAGTATCTCACGTGCTGGGATTAGAGGCATGCATCACCACACACAGTCTGAATCGCTGCCTCAGAGTGTGCAGGGGGCGGAGTTGGTACAGCACACCAGGGATTGAACCCGGCCACAGTGCTCTGCCTAAGCAGGTGCTTTAGTCTGCTGAGCTATCTGGCTCGCCTGTGGAAGGAATATCGATCACATAAAAATTTGTATGGAAACAGACTAAGTAACTAGATAGGTAGTTGAAGCTAGAGTATAAGGTTAAGTAAGTGAATGAAAATAAGAAGTCCTTAAATGTACTTTATTATATTATTAATCATTGTTTTGTACATCATTTGATAAATGTTTACTAAATACTTTTCTCAGGTATCCTGCTACAGTCTGTGAAAAATAAAAAGAACCTGTAGGATTTGAGGTACACAGTATTAAGGTACATAGTATTAAGGCTATATTAAGGTACATGGTATTGGGGCCAGGGTTATAGCTCAGCAGCACAGTGCCTGACTGGCAAGTAGAAGGTCGTGAGTTTGATTCCTGGTACCAAAACAAACAAAACACACAAAGGTACATAGTACTGAATGGAATCAGAGGACTCAGCTGGTTTCTATAGCTGCAGAACGATTTGCTTGATGGTAAAGAGAAATTCCTACACTGTCTAGATGTGCTTTATTAATTACAGCACAAGAATAGAAGAAAAAAAAAAAAGAATAGAAGAAAACTGAGACACCCCTGTTTTTTTCTGACACAATCCCATTTGCTTTTGTTGTTGCTGGGGATTAAGCCCAGAGCTTTACACATCTATGCACATGCTCTGCCACGGAGTTGCATCCTCAGCCTCCACAATCCCATTCTTTAAGCTTCTAATTAATGAAAATGCTATCACTGAGATAATGAGTAGAGCACATAATAAATACCAACAAAATCTCTTACCTTCATTCCCCACGTCATCATTCATGAGTCCTCCCAACCACATCTTCCAGTCCTCATCATCAGCTGTATTCGGGTCATACATATCAGGGGTAATGTCCGGAGCTCGAAGCTCTGCCTCTAGCTGGCCCAGAGGAACATCCTTCAGGGGCATCTTAGAACGGGTTCTGAATGCAATGAGACTATCATCCATGGGCTAGCCAATGGAGCAAGAAAAGGAAGCCACTAAGTGAATAATGTTTCTACGTTCTCCAAACCTCATCTTCTCCATGTTTCAAATCCTAGCAACAACCTCAAGATCTCTCCTCTAAATAATCTAAGTTTATTACTGTCTGAAAATTTTTAAACAAAATGCGATCAGTTTGAAATCAACATAAGACCACTTATAACAACATTACTGATATGATTCATACACCCAAAAGTTCACCCTTTTAATTAATTAATTTCTATTTTGAGGTACCAGGGATTGAACTCAGGACCTTGTGTTTGCCAGGCAAGTGCTTATTCTACTAAGCTATCTCCCCAGCCCTTCACCCTTTTAAAGGTGGTTGGATTTTACTATATTCACAGAATCATGTAACCAAGACTAATTCCAGAACGTTTTTATCATCCTGAATAGACATCCTAGGGGGCTAGGGAGATGGCTCACTGGAATAAGCGCTTCCCTAGCACAAGGGCCTGAGTTCAATCCCCAGTTCTGAAAAAAAAAAAAAAAAAAAAAAAAAAAAAAGGACATCCCATACCCAAATTAAGTCACTTCCTCCTAATCCCTGTTAGCCAATAATCTACATCTGTCTACAAATTCCCTCCTAGTGCGTATTTCATACAAAGAAAAACAGGCCATGTGGCCTGTCTCTGTTTACCTTCAGTTAGCATAATCTGTTCAAACTTCATCCTTGTAACATGTACCAGCACTTCTTTTTACTGCCTGATAATACTCCACTATATTAATACATATTTTTTAAACCATTCATCAGAGGGACATTTGGGTCGTTTCTATTTTGAGGCTATTCAGAATACTGTTGCTATAAGCATTAGAGTTTTTGTGTGGACATACGCTTTGAGGTCTTTTTGAGTGGAACTGCTAAATCATATATATAACTACATGCAACTTTTTAAAAGAACTCCCAGACCATTTTCAAAAGCAGTTAAACCATTTTACAGTCCCACAACCACTGTATAAGGGCTCCACATTTCTCCATGTCCTTGCCAACATTTGTTATGGTTTACACATCTTTTTCATTGTAGCCAAGGTAGTTAAGAGTAAAGTGGTATCTCCATGCTGGTTATTTTGGTATTTTTTTTCCTGGAGATTGAAGCTAGGGGCTCATACATACAAAGCAAGTGTTCTACAACTGAGCTATATATACTCCCAGTGCTGCTTGTTTAGCTTAGATTTTTAAAAATCAGGGTACTACTATGCAATTCAGGATGGCCTTGAACTTCTCATGTAGCCCCGTTGGCCTCAAACTCAACAATTCTCCTGCCTTAGCCTCTCAAGTGCTGGGATTACAAGTGTGCACCACCACAGCTATCAGCCCACTGCTGCTTTGACCTGTGTCTCCCTAATAATTAATGTTGGTTGGTGATTTACCATGTTTATTAGTAATTCATACCTTTTCCTATCTGAGAACTTTTTATTACTGATCTGTAAGAATTCTTCATGTAGTGTAGCTGTAAGTACCTTGTAAGCTGTGTAATTTGCAAACTGTTTCTTTTATTTTGTGGGTTGTTCTCTTTTTCTATGCAATAGAAGGGATTTAACCTGGGGCCTTCACACTGAATTATATCCTTAGCCCTTTTCATCTTTTTGAGATAAGAGTCTCTAAATGCTAACTTGTCCAGGCTAGACTTGAGTTTGCAACTCTTAAACTGCAACTTCACAAAGAATTAGAATTATAAGCATGGTCCGACAATGAGCTTGTCATAATTTTTTCTTTTTGGTGGCCAGCTTAGCCACCCTGGGGGCAGGGCTGGTGCAGCATGTGGTGTCAGGGGATCAAACTGCAGTTCCTATGTATCTGCCTAAGCTTGCCTAAGAAGATGCTTTAGACCACTGAGCTATCTCGCTGGCCTCGTCAAAACATTCTTGACATACAGGTTTCTTTTGTTCCATTTTTAGTTTCTGAGACAAGGTCTCACTGTATAGTTCATCTTGGACTTGAACTTACTTTGTAGCTCATGCTGGCCTCAAACTTAGTAGATCCTCCTACCTCAGCCTCCCAAGTGCTGAGATTACAGGTATGTCAAAAATCAACTGACTATAAATGTAAATGTGCTAGTATTTGTTTCTAACCTCTAAATTTTGTTTCATTTTCTATATACCTATACTCAAATCAGCACTGGAAGTTTCTCATTAGTATAGTAATTTTGAAATCACAAAGTACATTTCTATCTTTGCTGTTTTTTGCTTTGGTTACGATAGATCTCCTTACATTTCCAAATGAATTTTATAAATTAGCATGTCAATTTCTGCAAAAACAGTAGATGGGGGCAGTGGTGATTGTATGCCTATAATTCCAGTACTCAGCCGGGCATGGTGGTGCATGCTTGTAATCCCAGCACTAGGGAGGCTGAGGCAGTAGGATTGTTGTGAGTTCGAGACCAGCCTGAGCTACAAAGTGAGCTTAAGGCCAGCCTGAACTGCATAGTGGGACCCTGTCTCAAAAAGAAAATTAATAATAATAATAATAATAATAATAATAATTCCAGTGCTCAGAGACTGAGGCAGGAGGACCACTGAGTTTGCGGTCAGTAAGCCCAGTTTGAACTACACAGCAAAACGTGTCTCAAAAAAACAAACACTGAGGCTGGGGAGATGGGTCAGTGGAATAAGCGCTTCTCTGGCAAGCTCAAGGGCCTGAGTTCAATCCCCAGTTCCACAAAAAAAAATTAAAATATTCTCCTAAAGGTATTAAAACAAACTTTCAATGGGAAACTAGTTTCTAAGAGAAACTAGTAGTGCAACTATTTTGTCTTTTCTTTCTCCCTTGGACTTGTAGTGATCCTCCTGCTTTTAGGATCCCAAATGGTGGGATTACAGGTGCACACCACCATGCCCAGTCTCAATTGCCTCCCCAGCATGCCCCGGGGGGGTGGGGCTGGCATCGCAGGCTGGGGATCAAACCCCCATCCTGTGTCTGCCTAAGCAGATGGTTTACTCCGATGAGCTATTTGGCCAGTCTACTCTTTCTGTCTCAACACGATGTTTACACATGAGTCTGAAGATAATAATATGTAATATAATGACTACTATTATTCTCTTATTTTACTTTTTTCCTTCAAAAATAAAGTAGAGCCGGGCGTGGTGGTGCATGCCTATAATCCCAGCACTTGGGAAGCTGAGGCAGGAGGATTGTTGTGAGTTCGAGACCAGCCTGAGCTACAAAGTGAGCTTAAGGCCAGCCTGAACTGCAAGTGAGACCCTGTCTCAAAAAAATAAAGTAGATAGGGTTTGAATAGGAGATACATTGACTCTGTAAAAGAAATTAGGAATACTCTCCTTGGACTACTGCAACAACCTCTTAGTAAGAGTTGGGTCTCATTATGCAGTTCAGGCTGGCCTCAAACAGAGATCCTCTTGCCTAAGCTTCCGGGGTGCTAGAATTACAAGCATGTAGTACTTCTCCAGCCTTACTTTCTTACTTGCTCATAGTCCATGTCTTACTTTAACCCAAAGGAATTTTTGTGGTATAGGAAGTTCCTGGGGATTGAATTGAGAGCTTTTGCACTAAACTATATCCCCAATCCTTTTTTTCATTTATAGTTCAAAGAGTACTGAATCACTAAATTGCCTAGGCCAGGCTTAAACTTGTGATCATCCTGCCATAGCCTCCTAAACTTCTGGGATTACAGGCATACACAACTGCACCCATTAGGAAAATTTTACAATCAGAAAGTATCCCAAAAGGTTTTTCTAATGATTAAAACAAAACCTAAACTCTTATTACTGACTTTCCAAGACCTTCACGACATAGCTCTTACCTGTGGCTACCTCAGCCCTATCACTCTCTTGTGACCCCCCCATCCCAGAGTTATTTCCTATTCTTTAACATGCAAGATGTTGAATACTTGGAATGTGCTTCCTCTTCTGTAGAAAGCATTTTTGTCTCCAGATCTTTTACAAGCCTGGCTCCTTCTCACCTGGATCTCAGTAAAAATGTCATTTCCTCAAGAGTTTTTATTCTATGGTTCTCTGATAGGAATGAGCATATATCCTGGTTTTTAACTTTCTTTTTTTTTTTTTGTCTTTTTGAGACAGGGTCTCGCTATGCAGTTCAGGCTGGCTTAGCTCACTTTGTAGCTCAGGCTGGTCTCGAACTCACAACAATCCTCCTGCCTCAGCCTCCCGAGTGCTGGGATTACAGGCATGCGCCACCACGCCCGGCACTGGTTTTTAACTTTCTTAATAGCATTTATCACACTGAAATTGCTGAAGTATTTAAGGTCTTCTTCCAAGTAAACTAAAAGGTCCGTGAAGAAACTTCTGTTTCTCACACTGTTGTTTTTGAATCTCGACCATTCAATATCTGTTAAATAATTGATTAAGTAAAATAATACCACCACTATTATTTAATTATTCAAAAGCAGGACAATTAAATAAAATGACCCTTTTAAAGTTGTGCCATTCAATCATCTAGTTTTAAATTTCAGTACTGACATATTTTCCATAGGGCCTACAATACTGGTGGGAATATGCTACTAATTTAACTTAGTGAACTGAAAAGAAAATTTTATGCTATTATCTATTTGTTAGTTCTTTGTAAGAAAATCTTGTCAATGTTTTGTACTCAGAATAACTAGCACTTTCAATACAGTGGTACACAGTTTAACTATCAGTAACTCTTATTTATGAAAATAAAACAAATGAATAAACATTTTTCATAAAATGAAAAAAAGACTTGTGGAATACAGCAAGCATTAAAAATAACTGAAATAAGTCAGAATTATAAAGTCATTTGATGGTAACCATAGTAATGACTAAAATTAATATGATATTAGACTGCTGGGCATGGTGGTGGATTCTTATAACCCCAGCAGTACGGTGGCTGAGGCAGGAGGGATGCCATGAGTTTGAGGCCGATCTGGGCTACATAGTGAGTTCAAGGACAGCCCAACTGTATAGTGAGACACTGACTCAAATAAAAAATTGGCCTCGAATGTTATCTCTGTATGATACACATTAATTAAAAGTAGAAAACAGTAACTGCTGTGGGGAAAGGAAGCAGACACTTTAGTCAACTGATGACAGCTGACAGGACAGACATCTGTGCCTCAAGATATAATGAACTGGGGATACAGTATTTTCTTTTCTTTTAAAGGGAAGGATTGACACTGTTTCTTTTTTGGTAGAACGGGGACTGAACTCAGGCCCTTGCACTTGCCAGGGAAGCATTTATTCCACTGAGCCATCTCCCTGGCCCAATACTGTTTCTTTTCGGGAGCTCTATGCTTTTCTTTTTTAGTACTGAAAATCTAACTCAGGAACTTACATTTGCTGGACAAGTATTTATGCGACTAAGCTATCTCCCCAGCCCTGTAATTCTATATTGAATATGCAACAAATAAAAAGCTAAACATGATTACAAGCAAATACCAGAAAAATTAAATTGAATATTCTACAAATAATTGCCTGATAAACATCAAGAACATCAAAGTTATGAAATACTAAAAAAAGCCTGAGAAATTTCCAGATTAAAGTGACTAAAGTCAAGAAACAAAATACACATCTAATCCTAGATAGAGCTTTTTTTTTTTTGTAGAACCAGGGATTGAGCTCAGGCCCTCATGCTTGCCAGGCAAGTACTTATTCTACTGAGCTATCTCCCTGGGCCCTCCTAGAATAGATCTTGGATCAGAAAAAAAACTTTGTTTTCTACTATACTAAGTGTCATTAGGACAGTAGTCAGTAAAATCTGAGTATGTGGCTCAGTAAATTAAATATGAATACTATATTCTAAAAGAGAAAAAAGCAATGTAACACAAATGTAGCATACAGTTGGGTACTCAGGAAGCCCAGGAAGAATGACTGCAAGTTCAAGGTCAATCTGGGCTACATAGTAAGTTCAAGGCCAGTCTGAACTACACAGTAAGACCCTATCTCTAAACAAGAGAGAAAAAAATTATATTCTGATTTGGTAACTATAATGTAGCAATATAGGAAAATAAACTCATGTTACACAGTAAAACACTGGTGGGGCCGGAGAGATGGCTCAGTGAAATAAGCACTTCCCTGGCAAGTGTAAGGGCCTGAGTTCAATTCCTGGTTCTGAAAAAAAAAAAAAACATTTGAGGTAAAAGACCACCAAGATTTCAGCACACTGTATAACGGTTTTTGTTTTGGAGACAGGTTCTGGCTATACCGTTAAGGCTGGCCATGATCTCACTATTAGTGATCTCACTATTAGTGCAGGCTGACTTAAAACTTAAACTTGCAACCATCCTCCTGCCTCAACCTCCTGAGGGCTGGGATTATAGTTGTGCACTAGCACACCCAGCCAATGTTTTGGTCACTTCTTATTTTGTTTTGTTCTGTGGAAGCTGAGTGTTGCTCAGTGGTAGAGCACCTGTATAGCACACACAAAGACTCTGGATTCAATCCTCAGTACTGAGGGTTAAAAAGTAAAACATACGCAAAGAAACAGAATAAAAAATGCTACTAAGAGGTTACTATCTGACAGAATCTATTGCAAGATTATTCCTTTGATCCTTATTTGAAAATGTGCTGTGATACAGTTTATTCCTTCCTTAGAAACTGTAATTCTTTTTCTTTTTTTTTTTTTTTTTGTCTTTTTGAGACAGGGTCTCACTATGCAGTTCAGGCTGGCCTTAAGCTCACTTTGTAGCTCAGGCTGGTCTTGAACTCACAACAATCCTCCTGCCTCAGCCTCCCGAGTGCTGGGATTACAGGCATGCGCCACCACGCCCGGCTTTCTTGTCTTTTTGAGACAGGGTCTCACTATGCAGTTCAGGCTGGCCTTGAGCTCACTTTTGTAGCTCAGGCTGGTCTCGAACTCACAACAATCCTCCTGCTTCAGCCTCCCAAGTGCTGGGATTACAGGCATGCGTCACCACGCACGGCTTAGAAACTGTAATTCTTTTTCTTTTTCTTTTTGTATTTTCTAGGGAAGGGTCTACAGGGTGTTCAGGGTCTCACTGCTAGATCAGACTCTAGTGATCTGCCTGTTTTCAGCCTCCCAAGAACTGGGAAGAGCTGGGTTTATAGGCACATGTCACCATCATGGCAGGTCCAGGGATCAAATCTCTGGCCGCTAAGAAACTGTAATTCTTGCCAGGGAGATAGCTCAGTCTCGCAAGCACAAGGTCCTGAGATTGATCCCTGGTACCACAAAAAAAAAAAAAAAAAAAAAAAAGAAACTGTACTTCTCAGGGCTGGTGGGTGTGGTAGCACACATCCACAATCCCAGCACTCAGGAGGCTGAGCGAAAAGTATCACCAAAAATGTGAGGCCAGACTGGGCTACATGGTGAGTTGAAAGCCATCTTAAACTACATAATGAGACCACGTTTCAAAAAACTAAAAAGAAAAGCTAGGTGTGGTGGTGCACACCTGTAATCTCAGCACTCAGGAGGCTGAGGCAGGAAAACCACTGAGAGTTTTGAGGTCAGCCTGGGCTATACTGTGAGTTCAAGACTGGTCTGAACTACATGGCAAGACCCTGTCTCAAAACAACAACAATATTATGGTAAAATAATGTCTGTAAGTATAATATCATGTATGCACCTTCTATGATACCAAAACATTATGAATTTTTGCAATGTACTAATTTATCAAATCCATCTTGTCAAGATATCTTAAAACTATCTCATTGATATTTGTGCTTCAATAAAATAAAAATAAAATAAATAACAAAAATCTGCCATTCTCTTGTAAGAGAAAATGGCACAGGGCTGGCCAGATAGCTCAGCGGATTGGGCTGGACAGATAGCTCACGGACTAAAGTTCCTGCTTAGGCAGAGTGCAGCAGTGGGATGGGGTTCAATCCCCAGCATGCCAAGCACCCTCAGGGGGCAGGGGTATACTGAGACAGCAACTGAGACTGGGCATGGTGGTATGCACCTGTAATTCAACTGCTTAGGAGGCTGAAAAACAGAAGAATCACTATGAGTCCAATTTGCATAGTGAGACCCTATACTAAATACATTAAAAAAAAAAAGGCACAAACTAAATACAGGATCAAATACTATACCATGGCTCTTACTATATATAATTAAGCCACCTCTCTCAACATAAGCAACAATTAAATCCTTCCATTTTACTTTTTTAGTGACTAGAATAATCTTACCTGGAAAGAATCCATGCAGACAGGACTGGAAGCCAGCTCCTCATCTACGGCATGCAGCTTCTCCATGAAGGTGCTATCCCTGGTCTGCTTTGGCTTTGGTGGGGGCGGAGGACCCATGGGCACTACCTCAGCGCTGATGTGCCTGATGGCAGGTGCACTAACTTTCTCAGCCTAATTAAGAGGCAACCATGTTAAAGAAGAAATGCAAGGGGAGGGAGAAAAGGAAGAGAGGAAAGAAGAAGAGTCAAAAGTCCCCAGTGCTGCTGACCTTTTTCTGTAGACCCTGACCTAAATATATACATATATAAAAAGGTCAATGGATATGAAAACAAAAATGGTAGAAAAAAAGAAACTGCCAGTTAAATATTTCTAGCTGCCTTAATGACTACTCTGAATAGCTCTTCCCCTAGGCCCCAATCTTTTTTTTTCCTCTTTGGAGACAGGATCTCACTATGCAGCTCACCCTGACCTTGAGCTGGCTATGTAGTCCAGGCTGGTCTCAAACTTGCAGCAATCTTCCTGCCTCTGCCTCCTGATTGTTGGGATTACAGGCTACAACACAACACCCAACTAGCATTAAGTGTTCACTGAGGTAAGAAACTTTAAAAACAGATAAAGAGATCCAAATCACTATAAATATAGTATCTACTTATAGAGTTGAAAGAGATCTGGTTATTCAGTAGTGTCTAATTCATTTCTTGTAAGTCGCTGACTTACCTCTAATAATATGCCACTTTCTTCATCTGTTTCTGTCATCTCAGAAGACTGTCTCAATCTGGATTTCTTTGCTCCACGTGGAGATGATGCAGTGCTTTCAACATCACTTTCCAATAAACTCTAAAAAACACCCAGTTCAAGTGTGTGTATATATGTGTGTGTATCCCAAACTCAATCCAGAGTTTGAGGTATCTTAAGAATAAATCACAAAATATCAATCTCTTAATTAGAGAATGAAAATCAAATTTAAGTAGCTTAATATCTGACAGAGGAACAGGGATCTCATCACTTATCTTCATTTTCATTATACTGCCCACAAGTGTACGGCATTAGTTTAAAATACTCTTAAAAACAAGTACCTGACTGACCTTATCTAATACAAAAGTTACATTTTTTGTTATAAAGATCTTGCTTTAACTCAGTCTTAACCATCCAACAGAAAAGTATAAAAATGAGGTATATAAAGTTATATTAATATAATAAGCTGTGAATGGCTCAAGTCAACAAATTCTGTCGATATATATATATATATATATATATATATATATATATATATATATATATGGCCATCTATGTTGTGAAACTCTGTAACATGTGTATCATTGTATGCTACCCTGTTTATGTCATTTGCCTCTTTGTTTTTGCTTCTATTTTTCACTCCTCAAGATAAAATACAAATAAATTAAAAAAAAAAAAAAAAAAAAAGTCAAATAAAACACTAAAAAGGGCCAGCCAAATAGCTCATCGGATTAAAGTGCCTGCAAGCAGGTACAGGGGCCAGGAGTTCAATCCCTGGGCCTGCCCACCCCTGGGGTATGCTGAGATGATGTGAGCCTGGGTGTGGTAGTGCCCACCTGTAACCCCAACTCTTGGGAGGCTGTAAACAGGTGGATCACTATGAGTCTGATCTAGTAGTGAGACCCTAAACACCCTGGAGAACCATCCCTAAAATAAAAAAAATAAATCTACAAATCAAAAATACACATTAACACAATGATAAAAGTGAACAAACTATGGCCATAAGCAACAATATATACAAGTCTTAACAAACCTAGGAGGAAAACAAAACATATACCATATGTCCATTTACATAAAGTTTCTAAATGGTGAAAACAGAACTGTAGTATACAAAAATGCATATTTAGATGATGCAACGTTAAGGAAAAGCAAGCAAGAAATTAACCAATACAGATAGGATAGTGACTATTTTTAGAGGGAAGGAAGCAAAACAAATTGGGAAAGACAAAATTGGGTTTGTCCTGGAAATGTTACATTTCGTGACTGGAAGAAGTGTCATGGGCTGGGGAGAGAGCTCAGTGGTATAATTGCCTGCTTGGCAAGCACAAGGACCTGAGTTTGATCCCCAGCACCAAAAAAAAATTTAAAAAATGAGGAGATTCATAGTATTATAATTATTTCAACTGTACCCATTTATTTCTATACACATATCTGTTGTTTTTGTTATGATTTATAATATAAGCTACAGAGATAAAGAATAGAAAAACATATCACACCAAAGAAATGATTGTAAAAATCTGTTTCAATAGTCTGTATAAAACAGGGTCGGGGAGGAGCCGGGCATGGTGGCGTATGCCTGTAATCCCAACACTCGGGAGGCTGAGGCAGGAGGATTGTTGTGAGTTTGAGACCAGCCTGAGCTACAAAGTGAGCTTAAGGCCAGCCTGAACTGCATAGTGAGATCCTGTCTCAAAAAGACAAAAAAAAAAAAAAAAAAAACAGGGTCGGGGAGATGGCTCAGTGGAATAAGGGCTTCCCTGGCAAGTGAAAGGGCCTGAATTCAATCCCCAGTTCCGCCAAAAAAAAAAAAAAAAGTCTGTATGAAACATATCAATACTATCAAAGTATACGCTGCTTTATTAAACTCGTACTAATAAACTTTCTATTTTCTGACCTCCTCAGCAGTCTCGTCTTCCTCTTCTTCATCTGGCTGGTACTCTTCATCTGAGGAGTCATCTTCTTCTAGGTGGATATCGACAAACTGTGGAGGCTGCATGATACAGTCAGAAACGAATAGGGCTGGGGGACAGGCCCACTGGTAAAGGATGGGCTTAGCAACATCAACACAAGCAAAGCAAGAAAAAAGTGCCTGGCAAGCACAGGGTCCTGAGTTCAATCCCTAAAAAAAAATCTCCTAAGAACATAACATGCAGCTAGCCTAAAAGCTCAAAGCAGGGCTTAAATGATTCTGATATGGAAAAGAAAGCAAAGCTTAATTAAAACAAAAAGGTAGATCTAAAAAGTAAAAGAGAAGTACTCAAGTTTCAAAACTGATGCAATTTTTCAGGAAAAGAACAATCTCTTCCAAGTTTACCTTAATTTCATTAGCCTTCTTAATTGGAGAAATATTCCATGTTGGAATCACCTATCAAAGAGAAAGCAAACAATTATATTTATCACTGTGCATTTTTAGTTCCTCTTGGTCATCACAAAAAGCTGTCTACCTGACAAGTACCTACAGTGACCTCATGTGGAGAATATACTCACAAATATTTGTGAAGGCTTAACATAAATCTGTTAAAATTCACTTTTATCTGTAGGAGAAGTAATAAAGCCTGTCTTGCCTACTTTATATCACAGCACAGATTCAAACAGAATGAATATGAAAACTACTTGTAAATGATAAAAATTATACAACCAAAGATTTTAGTTACAGCAGCTTTTCAATATCAATACTTTTTCAGGATGTGACAAAATGCTGGACTTCATGTATGCTTGATAAATACTCTACCACTAAGAGATGTAACTGTTTTCTAAAAAATCAATTACAGGGATGGCCAGATAGCTCAGTGGACTACAGTGCCTGCTTAGGCAGAGGGCACTGGCCGGGCTCCATCCCCGGTGTGCTCTGCCAGCCCCACCCCCAGGGCTTGCTGAGACAACAACGGAGACTGGGAGAGGTGGCACATGCCTGTAATCCCAGCACTTGGGAGACTGAAAATAAAAGAATCACTATGAGTCTGATCTACATAGTGAGATCCTATACTAAATTCATTTAAAAAAATAAATAAATAATCTATTACATCAATCCAATATTGACATCAGTCACAAGAACATCAAGAAATTCTTACAGAAAGATTTATGGTATAATTATGCCATCCAGCCTTGATTTTACACAGTTTGGGAAAAAAAATCAATACACAGAGACATAGACGGATATATAGTGAACATAATGAAATGCTACTCTTAGAACCTAGAATGATCATAATATTCTTTAAACTCTAAGATTGAAAATTTTGATAATGAAGATGAAAAAGTTTTTTTTTTTTCTGTTTCTATTTTTGTTTTTGTTCTTGTTTTATTACAGTGTTGGGGATTAACCTAGGAAGGAAACTTTTTGAGACAGGGTCTCTCTATGGAGTTCAAGCTGGCCTTGAACTCATTATGTAGCCCACCTTGGTTTCGAATTCATGGCAACCCTGTAGCTTCAGCCTCCCAAGTGTTGGGATGACAGGCAATGTGCTATCACAGACAGCCTAGAAACTTCTTAATGTTTTTAAAAAATCAATCAATCAATCAATCAATCATTCATTCATTCATTCACTAATTTGGCATAGGTTCTCTCTACACAGCTCAGACTTGTAGTGATCCTCCTGTCCCAGCTTCCCCAGGGCTGGATTACAGGTATGCACTACCATGCCGGGTTTCAGTGGTTGGCAGGGTGTGCCCATGGCTCCGGGCCAGCAAGGCATACAATACCAAGGATCAAATCCCAGTACTTGCACTTGCCAGGTAGACATTTAAACTGCTGAGCTATCTCCCAGCCCAGAAACTTTTGTGTTTTTTTTGTGGAACTGGGGATTGAACTCAGGCCCTTGCACTTGCCAGGGAAGCACTTATTCCACTGAGCCATCTCCCCGGGACCCCAGGAACTTTTTAAAAAATATTTTCATAGTTTTAAAAAAATAAATTTTGAGCCGGGCGTGGTGGCGCAGGCCCGTAATCCCAGCACTTAGGAGGCTGAGGCAGGAGGATTGTTGCGAGTTCGAGACCAGCCTGTCTCAAAAAGACAAAATAAATAAATAAATAAATAAATTTTGGAGGTTGCTGGGGAGATGGCTCATCTTAGTAGAATAAGCACTAGCCTGGCAAGGACAAGGGCCTGAGTTCAATCCCTGGTTCCACACAAAAAAAAAAAAAAAAAAAAAAAAAAAAAAAAAAAAAAAAAAAAAAAAAAAAAAAAAAAAAAAAAAAAAATATATATATATATATATATATATATATATATATATATATATATATATATATATGTATATATATATATATATATATTTGGGCTGGGGAGATAGCTCAGTAGAATAAGTGCTTGCTTGGCAAGCTCAGGGTCAAGTTGAATCCCCAGTACTGCAAAAAAGAAAAATTTAAAAATAGGCTCATAGCTTTTGCATACTGCTAAAACAAGAGCATCACCAAGACTGTAAACTGCTGTTCCAGGAACTTAATCCAAAAGGCCAACGCTAAAAGAAAATCAAGGGCCAGCCAAACAGCTCAGTGGATTATAACATCTGCCAACAGGCGCAAGAGTCTGGGGTTTAATCCCCAGGCTTGCCATGCTGGTGCCAGCCCCGCCCCCTGAGGCACTCTGAGACAACCATTGAGACTGGGCATGGTGGCGCACGCCTGTAATCCCAGCTGTTGGGAGGCTGAAAACAGGTGGATGACTATGAATCTGATCTAGTAATGAGACCCTGAGCACCCTGCAGACCCTTCCCTAAAATACCAAAAAAAAAAAAAAAAAGAAATAAAATCAAGCTACTAGCTGCCTGGCAGTGAAAAACAAAGACAATGATATGACAGTGGTGATATATAATGTCTTGTGCATCAGCTGGCCTCTAAGATCTGTCTCTAAAGAGCCTTAGATGTCACATTTCAGGCCTACTATGTTCTGGCCATTTTGTAAAAGTCGGATATAATTGAAGGTTCATCCCTTCTATCTTTGTTTTTCTTTGTTTTTTAGCAAGGGGTAGGGTAACTGGGGACTAAATCCTGGCACTCTGCACTGGGATACATCCCAGTACTTATTACTTATTTTGAGACAGGGTTTCATTAAGTTACCTAGGCAAGCCTCAAAATTGCAATCCTCTTGCCCAGTGACAGGATTACAGGTGTGTGCTACCTGGGATAGAAATAATTCTTTAAAAATGAAAACCCTAAGCAAAATTTTTAATGTATTTTCTCCCTGTGAATGACCTAAAATTAAAATTCTACATACCAAGCTAAAAAGTCAAAGAAAATATTACTGTACTTACCACTCCCTTCTCTACCACTTCCTTCAATTTAGAGCGTGTCATTTTAGGCTCCTAAGGGGGAAAAATAGGGAGAAAAATGTCAATAAAAATCACCATGAGATTCTTGGGTGTGAAAATGCTAACTTTGCACTCAGCTGTTAAACTGAACTCCAAAGTGATCTCCTATATTTAGCCATTTAATGGATAGATAATTCTGCTCCCCCACATTATAAGTAACAATCAATTACTCACAAACATTGGCATGTCTTCTGTCTCACTGATGGCTGCCTTCATCATAGCTACTACATGTTCATTTGTGATTACTTCCTGGAAAAAGATGAAATTTCCATTTATGCAAAAGAAAGCTCATCATGTAATTAATATTCATCTCCACAAACCTATACTAGATCAATATGGACGATAAATGGAAGTTATATTTTTAAATAAGCTCACACTAGGGTAAAGCAAAGCAAAGCAACCACATACCAAAAACAACATACCAAAAAGGCAACATTTGGACAGAAGCATACAACTTTAAATAATATAGCAATAAACTGACCTATTTTATTAGATGCTTTTAGAAAAAGAAATAAAAAAGCACCCTAAGGTAATTAGTTACATGTTGAAGAGAAAGGATAAGCAACCAGGCATAGTGGCGCAGGCCTGTAATCCCAGCTCTTGGGAGGCTGTAAACAGGCAGATCATTATGAGTCCAATCTAGTATTGAGACCCTGCACATCCTGTTGACCTTCCCTAAAATAAAACAAATAAATTAATAAATAAATAAAAGTAAACTGACTATGAATATTATCTTTTTATTTTTTTTTGAAACAGACTCAATATGCAGTTCGAGGCCACTCCTGGATCCTCCTCCCTTAGCCTCTCAAGTGCTGGGATTTACAGGCTTGTGCCACCACATTCAGAAAGAGAAATTTATTTTGAGGATTATGTTTAGTGATCCATATACCAAGAATCAAGAATTGGGTGGGAATTTTTATTTGCATCCCATGTCACTCCATATCACTGCTATAGCCTCACTCACATGAAGAATGTTTCGCACATTCACGGCTGTCAAGTTGTGCTGCTTGGCACCATCCTCTAAGGTACGGTCAAGCATGTCATCCAGTTTCAGGTCACACGTCATGGTCCCTTCCTCTTGATCCCTTCCTTCTCGTTTCCTCTTGGTACCCTTTTTCTTTTTTCTCTTTTTCTCATTTTCTTCATTGTTTTGCTCTTCTACAAAAACAATAACAAAACAAGAGCATCATAAGACTCTGAAAAACTGCTGCTTTAGGAACTTAGTCCAAAACGCCAATGCTCAAAGAAAATTAAGCTACCAGCTACCTGGCATTGAAAACCAAAGATTATGATATGGCAGTGGTAACAGCAGTCTTCACAATAGTAGTGCAGTAGTAAGGATAGCTAATGCTCACCGAGTATTGGTAGATGTCAGACGCGCTTCTATACACTTTCTAGGTAACGATTCACTTTACAGTCCTGTAAGCAATGACCCAGTGTAGGCTGAGATGGGGCACACTGCCAGCTCTGAGTGAGGATGGGGCAAGATTTCAATCCCAGCCTAGGCAATTTAATGGCTTAACATTTTCAAAAACTTAAAAATATACATTATTTTTCCCACCACACAAAGGAAGGAAATTACACAAAAAAAAAGTTAAGAAACTTCCCAAAAGGCTAATAAATGACAGACTCATGTCTTGAAGCTAGACACTGTAGCTCCAGAATCTAAGACTTCTATTATATGGTACACCAGGAATCCTTGGGTTGTGTCAACTCTACAACTTGGTATCTCAATATTGTCTCAATATTGTCTTCTGTAAAATGTGGATATTTGCCCAGTAGGTATGTCACATAGATTAAGAATATTCATCAGTGTTTTACAACCAATGAAACATTACATATATAATTTATCATTATTATTGCTTTTATTATTATTATTATTATTATTATTATTATTATTATTATTATTATTATGTTTTGGTCTATAAAAGGGAAACAACCAATAAAAAAAATCTACTTTTCGAACACAAAGACAAAGTGCATTAAATAGTTTAATCTCCAAAAAAAAGTGTATTACCAGACAAAAAGAAGAGCTTGTTGGGGGCCAGCTAGATAGCTCAGCTGACTAAAGCACCTGCTTAAGCAAGCTTAGGCAAGCACACAGGGACCATGGTTGGAGCCCACCCCACCCCCCGGACAGGCTGAGCCAGCCAGAGTCTGGACAAGGTAGCACAATACACCTGTAATTCCAGAGCTGGGGAGGCTGAAAACAGGAGAATCACCAGGAGTCCGAGTTGTGTAACGAGACCCTATAACAACCAAATACACTTTAAAAAAAAAAAAAAGAGCTTGTTGACCACAAAACTTTGCGAAGTCTTGAAATGAAATATCATGAAATACCAAAACAATGTCTACATCTCTCTCTCTCTCTCTCTTTTTTTTTTTAACATTTCTTTAACATTTCTGGGGCCTGCCAGATCCTCATTCAAACCAGAGTGCAGGCCCTGCGTGGAACCCTGTAGCAGAACTCCCTGCAAAGAGACTGGAGGAAAGACCCACCCAGCTGATTCAGGAGCAGAACATCTTGCCAGAGTGGTGCAGAGGGTTCAACTCCAAGGGCTGCAGCTGGAAGTAGAGCATAGCAACCAGACCCAAGCCACACTCACTTGGACAAGTTTGAACTTGATAGATCTGGACCTGGTGCTAAGGTAATAACTATCTAAGCTCTATACCAAAGGTGAGAAGACAGTGTTATACAAAATAACAGAGAAGGAGCAAAATGCATTCTCAGGCCCCAAGCCCACACAGAACAAATGCAGAAGACACTAGGATAGAAGAAATTGGAAATGACACACCTGAAATCTCTGAAATAATAGCATCTGAAGTAAAAAAACAACTGCAGAAAGGAATAGAGGAAATCAGATCAGAAATAATTTCTTAAGTAAAAAAAGAATGACAACTATAATGAAAGAAGTACTATGTGCTCCTAAAGAACACACTGATAAAAAAATACAGCAGAATATAAAAATGATGGAATCCTTGAATAAGAAATATAGGAAAGAAATAGAATGCATGAAGCAAATTCAAAGTGATATAGAGGAAATTAAAACCCCAATCACAAGCTGGCAAAAGTTTCTGAGTGAAAGTGAAAATAGACTTTCAGACCTTAAAGACACTAGTGAAAAAGTAAGAAAAGTTCTCTTCAAAACAACTAGGATCTTGGGGAGATGACTGAATAAGTGCTTCCCTGGCAAGCGGAAGGGTACTGAATTCAATCCCTGATTCAAAAAAAAAAAAAAAACTAGGATGCAGGAAAAAATAATTCAACACCTACAAGATGATGCAAAGATGAACAGCATGAGACTAATAGACATCAATGAGAAAGGAGTCAATGCAAATGACATAAAAAGAATATGAATGGAAGTAACAGCAGAAAACTTCCCAAATATGGGGAAACAATCCGACATTCATGCAACCAATGCATATAGAACTCCAAATAACATCAACCCAATTAAAAATAGACCAGACATATAATAATCAAAATCCCAGAAATCTGGCCCAGGAACAGTATACTAAAAGCTGCTAAAGAAAAGAAACAGATCACATTTAAAGGAAAACCCATCAGCATAATGGCAGATTTCTCTTCACAAACCATCAAGGCAAGAAGCCATGGAGCAAAGTACTCCAAGTCTGGCAAGAAAACAAATTCCAACCCAGACTAAAATACCCTGCAAAACTTTCTTTCAAGTGTAATGGAGAAGTGAAATGCTTCCATGACAAAGAACAACTTAAGAATTTCATGATAGCAAAGCCAAGCCTACACATACTACTGAAAGATGTTCTAGAAAGGGAGCAATATGACCACAACACCACGAATGAATATGGAAATTTCCAGCAAATAGGGCAAGCAATTAAACACAGGAGAGTAAGAGGTACACAAAAGAAGTCTTTCAGTTATTCTTTTGTATACAGCAGCAAAGTATTTCCATCAGCATACTCTACAAATGAACTTCTCCTGCACCCTATGGGTCATGATTCTCACTGGGTCTTCAGGGTAGATATCAAGGGAATAGTAGCTCAATACCACAAGTGACACCTGGCCACCAGTAAGCGTCATGGACACTATCTTTTTTTTTTTTTGGTGAACTGGGGATTGAACTCAGGCCCTTGCACCTGACAGGGAAGCTCTTACTCTATTGAGCCACGCCCCAGCCCATGGACAATATCCATGTCCACAATATACTAAAACTTTGTGTGATATCCTATCCCCAAACTGTTAGAAGTGCTGGTCATTTATTTGCCATTCCAGTATTTATCTTGTTTTATTCTTAGTAATTCTTTACTATCACGAAAACTTTTTCTTATTTCAATTGTTTTGAAACATTTAATTTTTAATTAATATTTAATTTTCTGGTCGGGTGTGGTGGTGCATTCCTGTAATCCCAGCACTTAGGAGGCTGAGGCAGGAGGATTGTTGTGAGTTCAAGACAAGCCTGAGATGCCGGGCATGGTGGCGCATGCCTGTAATCCCAGCACTAGGGAGGCTGAGGCAGGAGGATTGTTGTGAGTTCGAGACCAGCCTGAGCTACAAAGTGAGCTTAAGGCCAGCCTGAACTGCACAGTGAGACCCTGTCTCAAAAAAGACGAAAAAAAAAGACAAAAAAATAAAAAAAAAATAAAAAAAAAGACAAGCCTGAGCTACAAAGTGAGCTTAAGGCCAGCCTGAACTGCATAGTGTCTCAAAAAGACAAAAAAAAAAAAAATTAATTTTCTAAACGTTGCTTAAAATATCTTAATTTTTCTTTTAAGATTTGTACTGTATCTCTGACTCACAATCTACTTAAAAGACATGGTATGAAAAAAAAGACATGGTATGGTATTTTCCAGTATTAGAAACTTTAAAAGGTATATTTCCATTTTCCAGCGACTTTATGTCACTTCTTCCTTGTCTTTTACACACACACATGCACACACATATAAACATGAAAAAAATACATGTATAACCCTACATAAGACTGGTACTGCTTCATAGAAATCTTTAATGACCTTTTAAATGGGTTCATCTAATTTATTTTATATAGTCCTGCATAGCTATCATTTTGATAGCTTTTTTTTTTTTTTTTTTGGCAGAACCAGAGATTGAACCCAGGCTCTTGCACTTGGCAGATTAGTGCTTATTCCACTGAGCCATCTCCCGGCCCCTGAGAGCTCTTTATTCTTTATCCAGTACCATACAGCAACTTCTCTTGCCTTCTCAATTATACTCTTTGTTATTTCCTATATGCTACATCTGGCAGTATTAGAATATTTTGAGTTTGTATAACTGGAAAATATTTTGCTTTTAGTTTTCAAAGGTATGTTTGCTAAGTTTTATAA
>PVKA01018589.1:0-19224 GCA_004027165.1 Ctenomys sociabilis | reverse complement strand
TTTTTTTTTTTTCTTTCAGTCCTTTAATTAGTCTAGTTTCTTACACATTTGGTGTTTTTCTTTTTTTTGGCGGAACCGGGGATTTAACTCAGGACCTTGTGCTTGCCAGGGAAGCATTTATTCCACTGAGCCATCTCCCCGGTCCCCCCCTTTTTTTCTTTCTAATGTGGAATAAGATGCTATTTAATTTTGTTCTTCCATAGCTAATATTTCTTCCTTATATGCTTTAATGATTTTTTTTCTTTACAATAAGTTTTGGACAATTTCATTTTTATGTATTTTCATATCTGATTCTTGTGCAAAAGGTTCATTTTTCTTGGAAATGTGGTATTATAAAT
The DNA here is from genome assembly GCA_004027165.1 of Ctenomys sociabilis. Lineage (NCBI taxonomy): Eukaryota > Metazoa > Chordata > Mammalia > Rodentia > Ctenomyidae > Ctenomys > Ctenomys sociabilis. The sequence continues at coordinate 18,886 of PVKA01018589.1, read as the reverse complement.
TCAACTAAATTCAGACATTTTAAATCTTTAAATATTTATTACCTACTCCTTTCTACTTTGAGAATCCTAGTTATATGAACTTAAGTTTCTTGATTTTGACACAGTAAACTATTATGGCTGATCTGTAAATTATTTCTTCTTCATTTTTATTTTGGACAATTTTTGTTATATTCATGTAAATTTGTAAATAATTTATTTACAATGTGCAATCTATTATTAATCTCATGCTATATATTCATTTCAGAAATATTTCTCTAAAATTCACTTGTATCTTTCTCATTTCAATATTTGTCTACAATTTTTAATACATGTAATTATTGATTTTCAATAAAGTTAACGAAAAAAAATGATTACTGTGTAAATCTGCGAGAAGTCAATTGAAAAACCATCCTAGTGATGTCATGGAGGGTTCTCAAAAAGCTGATCCAATCCCTAAATTTAACTGTCTTCAATGATGTTATGGTTTATATTTGGATGTTCCCACAAATCCTCATATGCTTACACAGGGAGATCAAAAAAAAATTTCTGTTCTGCTACTACTTTAAGTCAAGGAATTAAAAAAAGGCCGGGCGTGGTGGCACATGCCTGTAATCCCAGCACTTGGGAGGCTGAGGCAGGAGGATTGTTGTGAGTTCAAGACCAACTTGAGCTACAAAGTGAGCTGAAGGACAGCCTGAACTGCATAGTGAGACCCTGTCTCAAAAAGAAATTAAAAAAAAAAAAAGGAATTAAAAAAAATTAACATCAAGACAACCTCTGTTTACAGAGATTTAGGCCAGACATGGTAGTGCACACATATCAACACCTATTAGACAAAAGCAGGAGAATTACCAAGAGTTCAAGGCCAGCCTGGGATACACAGTGAGTTCAAATCTACTCTTAAGCTACCTCATGAGATCCTATCTAAAAAACAAAAGAATGTGGACATAGTGTTTAAGTATTCTTTCTTCTGAACTGTTACTCTTAAGAGTCTTAGTTTCCATCAGTTATTTTATTTCAAACCTATAATAATGTACAAACCTAATAATAATGAACTAGTCAAGTTCATATGGGTAGGATGGATCTTATCATGGAAAACCATTTAGTCTGAGTAAAATCTGAAATACAAGCCAGGCATGGTGGCAACCACTTATTATCCCAGCAGTAGGGAAGCTGAGGCAGGATGATAGCCAAAATTTGGAAGCCAGACTAAGCTGCACAGTGAGTTCAAGGGCTGCCTAGACTACTTAGCAAGACCCTAACTTTATCTTGGAAATACAAAATACAATTTAAATGAATTTATAAAGAAAACACCATAAATTTAAAAAATGAAATACAGTGCAAAAAAAATTTTTCATGGAAATTTCATTAGTATCTTAAAAACATGGAATCAAAGCTATAACAATGGAGTCCCTGTAATTCCAACTACCCAAGACATCTGGTCCTGGCCATAACGAAGAATTTATTAGACTAACCTTACTGTTGGAAATACTGGAAAACTACATACAAGGAAAACGTCAACAAATGGGATGAAAGTCTACACACACTGGAGAATAGCCACTACGGACAGGATGGAAGAGCCGTGACCTTCAGGAGAAGAGATGTTCACAACAGCCTACAGTGAAAAACATACTAGTGGGGCCAGGGAGATAGTTCAGTAGAATAAGTGCTTGCCTGGCAAGTGCAAGGCCCTGAGTTCAATCTCTGGTTCCCCACCAAAAAAAAACTACTAGTATGGGGTGGCTAAATCACACCTTATGCAGTCACAGCTGCAGAAGTTGAGGGACGATGCCTTTCAAAGGAGAGAACCCTGTTAAAAATGTATCTGTGTACAAAAAAAAAAAAAAAGATGACCAGGAAATAACATTCCACAGCAAAGGAAATGAAGAAGAAGGAATGGAGACAAGAGAAACCTAACAATGTGCAAGATCTGAAGGTCCATGCTGTTCTTACTCAGTGTACCTTTCATGTGTCCAGAAGTGCTGGCTAAAGTGCTGTGTTATTTCCAAATATCCACTATTGACAATCCAATCAGTCATTGGCTATCATTCAGGTCAGGCTGTCAAACATGGAAACAACAAATGCACACTAATGAAGGTATGCCAATTTGTCACAGGCCATACGAAAAGGGCTGGTGAATTAACAAATTTCAGGTAAATTTCCTAAAAAAGTCCTTCTCTCTCCTGATAAACTGTTAGCTATAAAAATAAGAAGAGAGTCCACTGAGCTATCTCACCTGCCCTAGCTCTCTCTTGTGTTTGCTTTTTGTCTTTTTTTAGAGAGGATCTCACTGTGCAGTTCAGGCTGGCCTTGAACGGGCAAGTGTCCTCCTCGCTCTGCCTCCCAAGTGCTGGTATTCTAGGCATGTGCCACCATGCCTGGTCTGGCCAGGCACTCTCTTTTATTTGTAAGAACCTGTAAAATAGTAGCACAGATGCCTAGCACATCCCAGGCCTTGGTGATATAGGGGAAAGAAACTCACAACCTGAAGGATACTTGTGAGCAGTTAGGGTTCTTTAAAACTGAAGAATGAGTTTTAGGAAATATGGAGGCTAAGAGCAGAATTTATTTACTTGAAGAAAGGTTCTGTCCAAGAAGGTAAAGAAGGGGATCAGACTGGGTTGTAAAGGAATCTGTCTTTCTTAGGGATTTTTTTTTTTTCAGGAACTTTTAAAGCAAATCCATGAGGTAAGGTGGGTCCAAGGTGGAAAACATGGGAACTTGCTAGATAAGCATGAGTTAGGACATTATGGCCCACCAATAAAATTACAAGGAAAAAAAAGAGAGTGAGTGAGAAGAGACTGATAAAATGACCAGGTAGAATTAGCACAATTTTTTTTTTTTTTTTTTTTTTTTTTTGCAGTACCAGGGATTGAACTCAGGACCCTACGCTTGCCAGGCAAGTGCTTATTCCACTAAGCTATCTCCCCAGCCCTGAATTGGTGCACTTTAATCCAAATTATGAAAGACAGTGTCACTGTAACAGAGTACACCAGGTGGCTGAACACACATTGCCCTAGAGACTGGTTTAGTGTCAGACCTCTTAATGTGGCCAGTGAATAACACCACGGATGGCATTTTATGTGCACAATGAAAGCATGAAGGACTACAACCATGCCAGTTTTTGGTCTTTTTTCTTTTTTTTTTTTTTTTCAGAAGTGGGGATTGAACTCAGGCCCTTGCACTTGCCAGGGAAGTACTTATTCCACTGAGCCATCTCCCCAGCCCCAGTTTTTGGTCTTATTTATAAAGCAATTATAGCAATGTTTTAAAAGTTAAATGGAATAAGTGCAAATAAAGGAAGTTCTGACTTTTGGGGCTGGGGATATAGCTCAGCAGCACAAACACCTGGCTGGCAAGTACAAGGTCATGAGTTTGATTCCTAGTACCTCCCAAAAAAGCTCCAATTTTCTCCTATTCGTATATGACTTCAGTGTATAAGATGAAATAATTGTAAAAAGTAAAAAGTACTAGGCACAGCATTTGGTAAGCCATACCCTGAAAATGATTTCAGCTGCGTATGTGGACAAGTTTTGACTGAAATGCTATGCATACATTAACTTCATTATACAGTGCTTCACTGTTAAGCTCTAGAATAAAATTTAACTGGAAATCAGAAAAAAAAGGAAATAACAAAAGTGTTGAATGAATTATACATTGAGTCTAGGGGCTACCCACACTTGTTTTTGTCCTTCCCTTGAGCTAGACTGGAAAGTGGGAAACCCACCCCCTCTTTTCTGGTCACAGCTGGAAGCCCTAAGGCTAGTGACTACTGTGGTACTAACAGGGCAAGATACCCCCTGCTGGAGGCAATAGGCATCTGCAGAACCACAGTTTCCTCATGGCCCCCATCTAGGCCCCCTCTGAATGCTTTTGTTTTTTGGGGGTTTTTTTTGGTGGAACCTAGGACTGAACTTAGGCCCTTGCGCTTGCCAGGGAACTGCTTATTCCACTGAGCTATTTCCTCGGCCCTGAATGCCCTTCACTAACCTGTCCTGGTCTCAGGCTCTGGGTGGCTCATGGCCTTTAGTTCCCTAAAAACTGGTCATTGGAGATCCCTGACTGCACCCCTATTTTTGTGTCTTGCTCTCTTTCTGCTGTGGCTGTAACACCTGGCAGGAGACATGAGACTCAATGAAGGAGTCCCAGATAGCTGGTACCATGTAAAGGGTCTCCCTTAAGGAAAGAAGAAGGAAGAAGAGAGTGAGAAAGAGAGGGAGGGAACAATAGGTGAGGGAAAGGAAGAGGAGGGGAGGGAGCCAGAGGGAGCTAAAGAGAGCCAGAAAAAAAATAGAGACAATAGTACATGTCCTATAATTCCAGCACTGAGGGAAGCTGAGCTAGAAAAAGCCAAATTGGAAGTCTCAACTAAGCAAACTAGCAAAATAGTTTCAAAAACAAGGGCTTGGGCTAGGGAGATAGCTTAATGGTCTACGTGCACAAGGACCTGAGTTCAATTCCTAGTACCACATCCAGTGCCAGTACTGAAACCAGGTGTGGTAGCACACATCTGTGATCCCAGAACTAGAGGTTGAGTCAGAAAGATCACTACAAGTCCAAGCTGTGTAGTAAGACCCTGTATCAAAAAAATCAAATTAAGGGGCAGGGGAGATAGCTCAGTAGAATAAGCACATGCCTGGCAAGGGCCTGAGTTCAGTCCCCAGTTCCGTCAAAAAATAATTAATTAAATTAAAATTGTAAAACGGAGGGACTTCCATCCAAACATGGTGGCACACATTTATAATCCCAGTATCCCAGGAGGATGAAGAAGGAGGGTCACTATGGATGGGAGGATAACTTGGGCTACACAGTGAGCTCAGGGCCAGTCTGAACTATATAGCAAGAATCAATCAATCAATCAGGAGTATAAGGATATTGTGACCCACGGTACTATATAAAAAAGAAAACAAAATTAATAGATGGGCTTAATGGATTAGACAAAACAAAGTGAACAAGAGCACAGATAGCAGAAACTAAAGCATGAAGAGAAAAAAGAATAAAAGGAACATTCAGGCTGGTGTGCAGTACAATGAGAGAGTTCTGGCTGGCAATGCACAGGCCTGGGTTCAACCACAAACTGAGGGGCCAGGGAGATGGCTCAGTGGAATAAGTGCTTCCCCAGCAAGCGCAAGGGCCTGAATTCAATCCTTGGTTCTGGAAAAAAAAAAAAATCACAAACTAAACATACATATACTTATTATTTGCATATATGCGAGGGCCAGCCAAATAGCTCAGCAGATTACAGTGCCTGCAAGTAGGCGCAGGGGCAGGGGGTTTGATCCCCAGGCCTGCTGTGCCAGCCCCGCCTCCCAGGTGCACTGAGATAGCATGGTGGTGCATGCCTGTAATCCCAGCTCTTGGGAAGCTGTAAACAGGCAGATCATTATATTCTGATCTAGTAGTGAGACCCTGAATGCCCAGTAGACCCTTCCTTTAAAAAATAAAATAAATGTATACATGCCAACCTAAAATTTTATGTCCAGCGAGTATTTTCTTTTAAAGTAATGGAGAGGAATCTGGGATGTAACTGAGTGGTACAGCACTTGTCTGGCAATACCCTCACCAAAATGGCCTTTTTTTCCTAGACTCCTAACAAAAAAATCTAAAATAAATTGGGCCTAATGATGAATGCCTATAATCCCAGCACTCAGTAGGCTAAGACAGGCGGATAATTAACAGTTCAAAGCCAGGATGGGCTACATAGTGGGTTCAAGCCCAACCTACAATATATAGCAAGATACTGTCAAAGAGTACAAAAAAGAATAAATATCTGAAATAATTCACTGATAGATTAGCCATGTAATTATAGATCTTTTTTTATATAGGGTCTTGCTATGCAGTTCAGGTTGGCCTTGAGCTCACTTTTGTAGCAAAGGCTGGTCTCAAACTGACAAGAATCTTCCTGCCTCAGCCTCCTGAGTTCTGGGATTACAGACATGCACCACCATGGCCAGCTAGCCATACCGAATTAATGAAGCAAATTCCTTAAAAAGAAAATGATCTCAAAGGCAAAGAATTCATGATGAATCAAGAGCATTCAAAAGGTTAGCTATATGAAAAAATGTATTATGAGAAAGGACTCACTAAAAACAGTAATGAAAGCTGAGTGTCACTGAACATGCTTGAACCAGGAATACTTGGGCAACATAGTGTGATTGAGCCTGGCTCAAAAAAGAAAACCACCAGCATGGTACCAAATGCCTGCAATCCCAGCATTAGGGAGACTGAGGCAGGAAGATCAATCAACTGGAGCTCAGGGCCAGCCTGGGCTACATAGTGAGACCCTGTATCAAAAAATCAAGAAGGAAGGAAGCCAGCCAGCCAGCCAGAAAACAGTATGCCTTTTTTCTTCCTTTGAAACAGGGTCTCAATTTGTAGCCCTGGCTGGCCTTGAGCTAACTCTGTAGCTGACCCAGGAGACAATACTCCTGCTTCAGCCTACCCAGAGCTGGGATTACAAGTATTCATCACATTGCCCAGCTTGTAATAAGCATATCTCGCAAGATTATAAATATAGGAAGAACTGAATATAAAAGCATAAAAGGTAGAGCAGCTAAACTTTTACATGTTATTATGGTGGAGGAGATAAATAAATTACGATAACTTCAAGCATAACTATTAGTCTCTAGGATAAACTATAAAACAAAAATAAAAGTTAAAATTGAAAAAGTGAGCCAGATGAATCTTCTTGAGTTTAAGGCCAGCCTGAACTACATTAGTGAGACCTGTCTCAAAAACGATCAAAGGGGCTGGGGAGATGCCTCAGTGGAATAAGCGCTTCCCTGGAAAGCGCAAGGGCCTGAGTTCAATTCCTGGTTCCGCCAAAAAAAAAAAAACAAGACCAAAATAAAAACGGCCTGCAAGGTAGTTTTGTGGATTAAGTGCCTGCTTTGGCAAACGCAGGGTCCAGGGTTTGAGCCCTGTCCTACACGGCCTCTGGCCCCACCCCCTAGGCATGCTGAGCTGGAGACTGAGTCGGGAGACTGAGTCCAGGGGTGTGGTGGCCCACACCTGCAACCCCAACGCTGGGGAGGCTGAAAACAGAAGTATCACTACACATCCAAGCTGTGTAGTGAGACCCTGTACCAAATACATAAAATAAAAATAAATTTAAAAAACTATATTAAAATCATGGTGAGATCGTATCACAAAAAAAGACACATTAAAATTAATTGAACACTAGAAAAAATTCTTATCATATGGTGGCACACTTGTTATCGTATGGTGGCACACTTGTTTTTTGATGGAACCAGGGATTGAACTCAGGCTCTTGCACTTGCCAGGGAAGCGCTTATTCCACTGAGCCATCTCCACGGCCCCTAGTGGCATACTTGTTATTCCAGAACTCTGGAGTCTGAAGCAGTGCCCTGCATTCAAAAATCACAGCAACCCAGTCTCAAGAAAAAAAATTTAAACTATAAGAAATCTAGGCGGAGGATGTAGCTCAGTCGTGAAGCACTTGCCTAGCACCTCGTAAGGCCCTAGGTTCAATCCCCAGGACTAGCCACTTACCCCGAAAAGAGAAATATACTTTTCAATACAAAAAGCAAAAATAGTTGAAAGCAAAAGATTAGCTAGGCATGGGGCACACATCTATAATCCCTACACCACTTGAGAGGCTGGAGTAGGAGGACTGATGTAAGTTTTGAGCCTGGGCTATGTAGTGAGTTTAAAGCCAGCTGAACTGCAAAGTGAGATGCTGTCTCAAAAAACAAAAAAATAAAGATTAGAAACACACGTATCGTATAAACACAAATATTAGATACACAATAGACTTTCAGGAAATAATGTAAGTGGTAAAAAGAACATTTCGTAATATCAATTCAACATTAGAGTTAGATGAGTGTGGAAATACATGCCTGCTAACTCCACTGAGGAAGAAGATTCCCAAGTTTTAGGTCAGTACTAGCAAACCTTGTTTCAAAATAAAAAAGGGTAGCTAGACATGGTGGTGCATGCCTATAATCCCAGCACTGGGGAAGCTGAGGCAGGAGGATGTTTCAAGTTCGAAACCAGCTTGAGCTACAAAGTGAGCTTAAGGTCTACCTGAACCTCATGGTGAGACCCTGAATCACAAAGAAAAATTAAAAAAATAAAAAATTGGCAGCACAAGTGCTTACCTGGCAATTACAAGGTCCTGAATTTTATCCCTGATATAAAAATAAAAAGTAAAAAAAGGGCTGGGGATATACCTCTATACTCCCTGGGGGTACTGGGGAAGAAGGAAGAAAGTAGGGGAGGAAAGAGAAAGCCTACCCATTGAAATAAAATACTTCACCATTCACTCAATGAACCAGAGTCCCAAGTGGCTTTTCTTACAGGGAGGCACAAACATCTGGATGATTTTCCAGGTTGGGTTTTACAGATTGGCTACCTGATGGCAATAAAAGTAGCTCCCCTCCAGAATGCATTTGAGGTTTTCCTAAAATCACAGCAACCCAGTCTCAAGAAAAAAATTTTAAACTATAAGAAATCTAGGCTGAGGATATAGCTCAGTTGTAAATCACAAATACTGCTCCACACTGCCCATTCTCAAATCATACTATTGCAGAAATCAGCATTTTTGTCATAAAAACTTTTAAGTTAGTAAATTATATACAGGCAACACCTTTTCCTAAAGACGGAAAATACTAAAATAAAAGTTGAGGCCAGCTATGGTGATTCCTATAATCCCAGCACTCAGGAGGCTGAGGCAGAAGGATCACTGTGAGTTCAAGGCCCACGTGGGCTGCAAAGTGAGTTCTAGGCCAGCCGGGCGTGGTGGCGCATGCCTGTAATCCCAGCACTCGGGAGGCTGAGGCAGGAGGATTGTTGTGAGTTCGAGACCAGCCTGAGCTACAAAGTGAGCTCAAGGCCAGCCTGAACTGCACAATGAGACCCTGTCTCAAAAAAAAAAAAAAAAAAAAAAAAAAGAAACCCTGTCCCAAAAAGGCAAAAAATAAAACAAGGGCTGGGGAGACAGCTCAGCAGTCTAAGCGATTGCCTGGGAAGCTCAAGGACCCAGGTTTGACCACCAGTACTCATGTCATGTTGTCCCTGGAACTGGGCCCTGAACTGGGAATGGTGGCAGGCTTATAATCTCAGCACTGGGGAGCTGAGCTGCTTAGCAAGACCCTGTACCAAATAAATAAATGATATAAAAAAGAAAATAATTTCTAGCTGCCCTCTTCCACTAAGCTTTATTTCATTTATACCCACCAATCACAAAAGCCTACATATAGCTCATCTCTCCAGATATGTAAAATAAAGGATGAATGTAAACAAACAGACAAAGAAGATTCTGGGAGTAGAAGGGGGAAATCCTCTCTATCCATTTACATTTATAAAGTTCACTGCTGATGCTTACTGAGCGTCAGTATTCTAATCCCATACAACATCAGTATATTCTTTGAGAACCACTTCTCTAAAGGATACCACAGTAAAACCAATGACAAAGTGGTACTGAGTGAATATCCTTGAGAATCTTTTATCTAAAATGGGACTTTTGGGGCTGGGGAGATGGCTCAGTGGAATAAGTGCTTCCCTGGCAAGTGCAAGGGCCTGAGTTTAATCCCTGGTTCTGCCAATAAAAAATAAATACATAAAATAAAATGGGAGTTTTGGGCCGGCCAAATAGCTCAGCGGATCAGGAGTTCGATCCCTGGGCCTGCCCTGCTGGCCCCAATCCTTGGGGCACACAGAAATGGCAATTGAGACTGAGTGTGGTGGTGCGCACCTGTAATCCCAGCACCTGGGAGGCTGTAAACAGGAGGATACTGTGAGTCCGATCTACGCAGTGAGACCCTGTACACTCTGCACACCCTGTCCTAAATACAAAAAAAAAAAAAAAGTTTTGATTTCAAGTGTTTTTCAATTTTGGTATATATATATATATCAATGAGGTATCTCAGAGGTAGGGCTTGCACCTAAATCCAAAACTCATTCGTTTCATTATATACCTTACATACATACCCTGAGATCCGTGAGTGGTAGTAGGAATTAAATGTGGCCTTCAAACTGAGCTATATCTGCTGCCCATTATTATTTTTTGTAATGAACTGAGAATCAAACTCAGGACATTATGCTTACCAGGCAGACACTGTGCTGCTGTATCCTCAGCTATTTTATTATTATACAGTCATTTGTTTGGTTTGGTTTTTTGAGAATGTCATTATGTAACTCAGGCTGGCCTTAGGCTTGCCATGCCCCCTTCTCAGCCACTGGAATGCTGAGATTATGAATACGTACCACCATACCCACCAGGCCTCTTTTGAGACAGCATCTCACCGTGCTGCTAAGCTGCATCCTCTTGCCTCCGGCCTCACCTCCTCACTACCAATCCATCACAGCCCTAGCCTAGGAGTTGATATTATAGGCATAATACCACCATGCCTGACACCTGAAGGTTATTGGTTTTTTTTGTGTGTTTTTTTTTCCTTTGAGAGGGGGTGTTGTGTTACTGGCTCTTTTATTTTGGATTTTTGTTTCTGAGACATGATCTCACTATGTAGTTCACTTATATACCCCAGGCTAGCCTTAAACTCACAGTGACCCCCCTTCCTCAGCCTTCTGAGTGCTGGGATTACAGGCACATACTATCATGTCCCGCTTATTTTTTTATTTTGAAATAGGGCCTAAGTGTTAAGTTGTCAAAACTGGGTTCAAATTTTTTGACCATCCTGCCTCCCAAAAAGTAATTTTACAAAGTATTTTTAGTATGCCAGCATTTGACTATAACCCTCCACACAAATTCAGATGTGGAATTTTCCACTTGTGGTATCAGGCCATCACTCAAGAAAGTTTGGGATTTTGGAGTACATCAGGTTTTGGATTTTGGATGGGGATGCCCAAACTAAAATGGAAAATAGAGCCTACAGACCCTTCATATCTTACCTCCTTCCTCCTTGACTTCTTCACTGGGCTCTCCTGAAAAAGTCTTCTTCACAATAGGAAGATCACCTCTGTCTTCTTGCGTTACTAGTCCAGGCCTGAGGACAACTTTCTTCCCTCTCCTTGAAGCAATGGCTTGCAGTTTTCCTTTACCAATGTGTACATCAGGAGAGTGGGAAGATTCCAAAGATAAGGTGATTCCCTGAGCAATGGCCTCATCAACAGCCTCCACACTTGGTAAATTTGTGTCCTGGGTGAGTATCCTAGAGCTCAATGATGGAGCCTCCACACCAGCCTGATTTCCTGCATTCTGCACAGAATGAACTTCAATTCCAACTGCTCTACCACAACTTGGACTCCAGGACAGTGGTACTGGCCCCAAGTCAGTGACCTTGTCAGATTCTGGCTTAACAGCTGACTCTTGGTCTAAGTCGTCTTCCTCCTGGCTGCTCTTATCCTGAGAGTTCTCTGTCACTGAAGTTCTTCTCTTCTTACAGGGCAACATTTTTGAAGCCCCACTTTTGTTCCATCCTAAAAGGATAAAAGCAAGTTCTTATTACCTTCATATTAAGCTAATGGTAACAACATTTTTACTCATCTGTCTTTTAATTTTCATTCATGTCCAAGCATGAATATTCTACACCAAATGCAGTTCCTCTAGATCAAAAATGAAAATTTATTAGAACGAGTGCATTGTTTGCTAAGTGGCTTAACCTCTCTAAACTAATTTATTCAATTATTAAAAAAAAAACAATTGCTCTTACCTTGTAGAGGTTATACATATTAAATATAAATTGCTTTTAGTTACTAATGGATCTAAATCAGGGAAGGAAAACAGCATGATGCTGAAAGTGTAAAGTCAAACTGTCTAGATTTCTTTCCCAAGTCATCTCTCCATTCTTATGATGTTCATAAGTTATTTAACCTGACTGTTTCTAAAGTTATAAAATGAAAAAAAAAAAGCATTTATATCATTAGATAGCAAGTGATCAATAAGCATTTGATATTGCTGTTTCCATTAATAGAAACAATCCAAAAGCAGAGTGGTTATTTTAGAAGACTGGCTATCTTAAAAATTTTGTGTTGAAACAAGACAAAGGAGATTTTACTGTTCTCTGTATTATGCTACTTGTGGACTCGGCTTAAGTTGTAGTTATCACATTTTAAAAGCAATACTGATCTAAACTAGAGGATAGCTTCTTTTATGTATAGGACCTGTCTACAAACCACTTTCATAACACAGTACCTACTTTTATAAGTGTCTCTACTTGCCTATCTCCTTTTTTCAAAACTGTAAAGTTTTGCTGGGTAGATAACTCCATTAGCGCCTGCCTGGGTTCAGCACAGGATCTTGGGTTCAATCCCTGGTATTGCATGCTGTGCTAGCCCCAGAACCAGGCATATTGGTACATGCCTGTAATCCCAGCACTAGGAAGACTGACACAGGAGGAACTCATAGTGAACATAGCAAGACCCTGTACCAGGGAGATGGCTCAGTAGAATAAGCGCTTGCCTGGCAAGTGCAAGGGCCTAAATTCAATCCCTGGTTCCGAGAAAATAAAAAAAGCTAAAACCATAAACTTGTTGAGATAAAGGAATTCTTTAACTGGTACAATTAGTATCCAGCAATATCTAGGTACTGTATATACTTAATATGTTTCCTGAACAACTGATTAAAAGGGGACTTAAGCTGTATAGAATTCGGACCAAGCATTAAGCACTGTTCTTTTTAAGAAAACACTACTCTCATAAATAGTCCAAGAACGCAATAAGCTGTCTGGTATTTAGTGAGTTCTCCAATATTGGCAATGTTGCTTGAAAAGTCTGAATGGCCTTTGTGAAAATGCCCAGGTGGACTACGGGAAAACTCACTGATTCCTGCAAGGCACGGTGGTGAGCGGGTAAGGAGGAAGTGGGAATAACCTAGGTGACTCCTTCATTCCACAGTTGTGTTCTCAAGTCCAGAGAAAACAAAAAGAAAACTACTATTCAACAGTCACAGGATGCAGGAATCGACCACAGGGACCTCAAAACTAACAGTAGCTCCAAAGAGTTCGCTCCTTTGGGAACTTCAGGTGGCCCAACGTGGTGAATGAATGCCAACCTGTTGTCAGCCCCGGTGCGGCCTCTTCCTCAAAAACATTTCAAAAACAGGTCCTAACTGGGCTTTCCACCTCTACGCCGAGCGCTGGCCCAAGTCATCAATACAAATTAAACATTGTGCACCCCTATCTCTCGGCACGGAGCCCACACCCACCCTCAGATCTGACCTGAACACGCTCTGCCCAGGTGTCCTGGGTCCATCCTGCCTCTTCCCGCCCACCATACACTACAGGGTACACTCACAAGCCAGCCAGATCCCGCGGAAACTCGGTTTCTGCAACAGCGGAAGTCAGGCAACGACAGCGACGGACGTACGCATCCCCGAAACGCCGTGCGCGGCCACTGACGGCGCCAATGAGCATGCGCAAAATGCTGGCGCCATGTTATTTAGTCAAATGAAGTCACGGCGTTATACGTCATTTCCTGGCAAAAAAAAAAAGCAAAAGTATCAATTCCCTTTCTCCACCTGGGGAGAGAGCTATCCTACTTAAAAGTGGGATCTGAGAGATAGCGCTTTATTTTATTTATTTATTTATTTTTTTGTCTTTTTGAGACAGGGTCTCACTATGCAGTTCAGGCTGGCCTTAAATTCACTTTGTAGCTCAGGCTGGTCTCGGACTCACAGTAATCCTCCTGCCTCAGCCTCCCAAGTGCTGGGATTACAGGTTTGCACCACCACGCCCAGCCAGTGCTTTAGTTTAACAAGTAATTATTCTCTCCGAGAGGCATGTAAAACATAAATAGAAAAGGAATTCATAAACTTTCAAAAAGGAGGCTGGGCGTGTTGGCGCATACCTGTAATCCCAGCACTTGGGAGGCTGAGGCAGGAGGATTGTTGTGAGTTCAAGACCAGCCTGAGCTACAAAGTGAGCTTAAGGCCAGCCTGAACTGCATAGTGAGACCCTGTCTCAAAAAGACAAAAAAATAAAAAATAAAAAAAACTTTCAAAAAGGAATCTCTAGGTTACAAATCTTACAGGTTCCTGAGTAAAGCTAAGGGGGGGGGGGTGATATAGCTCAGTAGCACAAGTGCTTGACTGACAAGTACCAAAAACAGAAACGGATATGGACTCACTATACAGTATTTTATCTATGTAACAGTTTGCAAGGAGCTGGGGAGATGGCTCAGTAGAATAAGCAGTTCCCTGGCAAGCTCAAGGGTCTGAGTTCAATCCCCAATTCTGCAAAAATATATATATTATTAAATGGTCTGGTCTTCGCAATAAACCCTGTATTTCATTTTCTACTTTGCACAGGATATAGCTCTGGTTTAACCTGGTAGGTGATAACACAAAACCACATGGTGATCAAGGGGATCAGTAATCTGGATCTTAGGTACTTTTAGCTCCTAAGGCATTGACTCAGAACTTAGAAAAACCCCTTGGGCATAGTCAGTGTTCAATACCTCAATGAATAACTCGACTTTTCTAGAAAGGCATAAAAGCAAAAAAAATTCATTTGGCTCCCTCATTTTACAAGTGAACAACCAACAAATATTTTTGCTGCCCTGGAACTGATCTAACAGTAAACTAAATCCAACAGGATAAAAGCATCCACAGCCAAAATGAAGGGTGAAATAATGGCTATACAGTTGCCAGTAGTCTGCCTAGTTTAAATCATATCAACTCTCCCAAATGCCAAACAAGTGTTCCAGAAGCTTGGAGTTTGATCTGTGCTCTCCTTTCGACCTAGGGAATACACAGATCTTTTGATTTGTTCCCTGTCTCCTTTCCTATACAGCTTTAAGCCCTTGAAGTTCATGGGAGAGGAATGTTCAACATTTATTAACTTTAGTATTTTTATTAGTCTTTTTTTGGCCTGCTGTGCCGGCCTCGCCCCCGCACGCAGGGGCGCTCAGAAACTGCAATTGAGACTGAACGTAGTAATGATGCACGCCTGTAACCCTAGCACTCGGGAGGCTGAAAAAAAAACAACAGGAGAATCACTACAAGTCAGATCTAGTAGTGAGACCCCAAATACCCTGTAGACTCTTCCCTAAAATACAGAAAATAAATAAATAAACATCAGTCTTTCTTTAATTTTTCTTTAACTTTTTAATTTTTATTTATTTATTTTGAGACAGAGTCTCAAAATAGTTCAAGGTGGCTTCAAACTCACGGAGCAATCCTCCTATCTCAGCCTCTCAAGGCTGATTATTAGGTACGCACCACCATGCTGGGCTAATATTTATTTTAAAAACGCTTCGATTTATATCATCTGTCATACATATACAATTAAATGATTTTTAGTAAATTTTCAGGGTTGTGCAAACACTCCCGAGATTGGTTTTTATTCAGAGCTTCTAAAATGTAAGAAAATTTCCATAACTATTTTTAGTGGCCTCAGAAATGAGGCAGGGTATAATTTTGTTTCCCCAAAATCCTGGAAACCAGAAAACTGCGCTCTTACAAAAACCAGAGGAACCGAAATCACAGGATTTATAAAAGCTCATGTAATGTTCTTACTTACAGTTGTCTCTTCGCCCCAAGGAATCACGGGATCTATAAAATCTCATGTGATGTTTTAACCTACAGTTGTCTCTTCGCCCCAAGGACCCACAACCCGTTAGTGGGCGGGGCCTCATTTTCGCGACCGCTAGGGGCGGGAGGTGTCCGCCTAGATCGCTTCCGGAAAGGGGCAGGACCTGCCTTCCGGAACCTTTCGGCAGAGGCGGAGTCTTTTGCCGAAGACCGTTCGGAAAAAGGCGGAGCTTATCTCGCATCAGGACCAGTCTGACTGCACCTGCATCCTGAGCTCAGAGCGTCCCTGGAGCATCTTAAGAGGAGGGCGCAGCTGGCAACCAGGGACTGGACCGTCGCAGGAGACGTCTGCCAGATACCTTCCCCCACCCAGACCTAGAGATCTATAGCTGCAGCCTCGGTACTGGAGGGGGGGTTCCTAGAGTTACCTGACCGTTGCATTTAATAGCAACAGCTTCTGATTACGACATGGCTGAGATCACCAACATACGACCTAGCTTTGGTAAGTAAAGGAGCAAACGGAGCTTGCCGTGGTCAGACCATTGCAAAGCAAAGGGCACTGCAGTGAGCAGGGGTGAAAACCAGGAGGGGGGGCCCTTCAGAGTGTCGTCCCTGGCAAAATCGGACCTATAGTGGCGAGTAGCACGCAATGGACAGCGCCTGCACTTGAGCTGTGGGCTGCAGGGACTGGCAAGGCTAAGAAAGTCCAAGATGCTAAACCTTGTGCGGTGCACTGTCAGCGCTGCTGGAGGTGAGGAATGGCGAGCATGCGGACGACAGGAAACCCTCCTTCTGGGGGAGGAGGGGGGGTAGGTCAAGCCCTCCCCCTCGGGGCACGCAGGGCGGTGCCCTTTCCTCCCCCTCCCGTGCAAAGGGCTGCGGGGGTGGGAGGTGCACGGGGGATGGGACACTAAGATGGCAGCTTTGAGACTGTGGGCTGTGTGGCTGACAGCCAGGGGAGGCGGCGGCCTCTGGGGAAAGAGGGGTGCGGGGGTGGAGAGCGCAAGGGAAACCACTCCCTAAACTGATCAGCTGGATGCTGGAACTAAGAGGAAACGTGAGGCCTGCGGGCTCCCTTCTGCATCGTAATGGTGGGGTCCGTTGGATGCTACCAAATGGCGCTTGGCGCTGCTGGGGATGACGTGATGTCTATTTCTGGGCCTCCTGGCAGCGCCTAGGCTCTCCTTCCGGGGCCTTTGTTCCCTGTTTCCCTGGGCTGCCTTTTCAAAAAGGGGGACTCACCCGCGCTGGTGCTGGGCGGTGGGGGCGGGGCGGGGGAGGCCAGCCCGGGGGAGGCCGCTTTGTGTACCGGAGAAAGCATTACGTCATCCCTGAGCGGCTGCGCCCCGACCCACCCTAGGAGCTCTGGGATCAGTTTTAACCCTCCTTGGGGCAGAAAGTGGCATAGAAAATATGAAGAAAGTAAGAAAAACAAGCTGAAGATGCACAATTTTTTTTTCCCTCTTTGGGAATTCCTCCAAAATCTACTATAAAAAGCAAACTTCTTAAACTGTGCTTACTGGTCCAATAAATTAGTTAAGTTAAATTGGCCTCTTGGCTACTACAATTTAGGTTGGGGGAAGTAAATGAGAGTTGCTGCCAGCCTAAGAACCTTGTTTCTTTTTTTTTTTTGTCTTTTTGAGACAGGGTCTCACTATGCAGTTCAGGCTGGCCTTAAGCTCACTTTGTAGCTCAGGCTGGTCTCGAACTCACAACAATCCTCCTGCCTCAGCCTTAAGAACCTTGTTTCTTAAAGGATTCTGTCTCTCAGACAACCCACAAGGTTTGAGTATTGGATTCCAGTATTTAGGGTGAGCAAAACGGCTTTTTTTTTTTTTTTTTTTTTTTTTTTTACTCCCCTATAAGACATACATTGAAATGAGCAGGGCCAGTGTGCTCTCCTTGTAAGAAAGTAGATATAATATCAGGGAAACAAATCCAAACAACATCTCCACATCCATTAACTTTGTTCTCACTTATTCCCCAAGGCTGATTGTTGATTGTCTCTCTCCCTTTCAACTACTGCATCTCTATTTTTGCTTCCTTTCTTTCTTTGTTTCTTTCTTTTTTGTGGTACCGGGGATTAAACTCAAGACCTTGCACTTGCCAAGCAAGCGCTTATTCTACTGGCTGTCTCCCCGGCTGCATCTCTTATTTTTTGAGTACCAAGTTTCCAAAGTTGAAATCTCTTTTGTGATCACAGGAGCAAGCCATGATTCTCTTAATGATCTTTCTTATGCCTTCTTTCCAACAGATTCCATTCTGTAATTATAGTTCCTGAGTCCTTGGGAAAGTAGGTTACATAAAACATAATATAGTGATTTTTTAAATTTAATTTTATTTTTTTGTTTTATTGAAGTACAGATATCTATGAGACAGTTTTAAGATACCTTGACAAGATGGATTTGATAAATTAATATATAGTGATTTTTTTAAAGAGAAAATATTAGTGGAAAAAAGTTATCCTCTTATTTACATTTTACCTAATGCTAAAAAAACACTTCCTGGGGTAGGTATAATTACATCTATTCATCAAATGAGGAAACTGAAGCCGAAGGAGATAAAATAAGTTGGCCAAATGAACTAGTTAGGGTAGCACCAGAGTTTAAACCATGTCTGGTTAAGGCCAAGTTTCATCTTGGTCCACTGTATTACACTGGCCTATTTGACAGTGGAAGGGTATATTTAGGAAAGGAAGGAGTCAGTGTTCTGTCTTATCAGAAGCTGAAAGAGCTGGACTTAGCCAAGATATGTCTTTGGGATCTCTGGACCAGTACAGAGGATGTCCTGCACAGAGAACTGCTGCCTCTGATTTTTTCCATCTTGTAGAGTTTCATTTCAAGTGTTCTAGCACTTGGTGGACACACCAGCACAAAACACCATTTTCTTTTTTGACACATCATTTTTCTATGACCGTGCAACACAAGAGGAGTGAGCAACCCAAGCCACTTCAATTTACAACTGCTAGGGGCCAGGGAGATGGCTCATTAGAATAAGCATTTCCCTGGCAAGCGCAAGAGCCTGAGTTTAATCCCCGGTTCTGCCAAAAAAAAAAAAGGAAAGAAAGAAAAGATCAATTTACAACTGCTTTGGAACACACACTTCAGCCATTAAGTAGTCCAGCTTCCTTTTCCCACCAAACTTTTGGTGAAAGCAAGACAGAGGGCTTTGAGTTTGAATATCTCTGATTCTTCTAGTTCACTGCCTTGGATATTGAGAACAGAGGCAAAAGATAAATACTTAACATTACTGCGATGTACTCCAGTGGCACAAGTGCCTGGCTAGCAATCACAAGGTCCTGAGTTCAATTCCCAATATGAAAAATAAAATAAAATACTTAACATTAAGAAAATAGGGCAGAGGGCCGGGGAGATGGCTCAGTGGAATAAGCACTTCCCTGGCAAGTGCAAGGACCGGAGTTCAATCCCCGGTTCGGGGGGGGGGAAAAAAAAAAAA